>JABAYD010060005.1:0-20436 GCA_014822095.1 Diplotaxis tenuifolia
GCAGAGAGGTTATTGTCAAGCAAAACGTCTGTTATCCTCAGGTTGTTATCATAAACACCAGGGACGATACCAGTATGCAAGAACTGTATCCCTTTTGCTACACCTATGGCTATGCTTATGCGTTGCTCCCAAGTAGGCAATTTCCCCATATGCCCCTCTAACAAAGAAAAGACAATAACATTTAGGTGAAGTTATCAAAAGACACATGTTCTTGGGGCATCATGTTTCAGTGTCATACCTGAGATCCAGCTCCTGAGTTCTCCATTTGGGACATACTCAAAGACAAAGAACATTCTGCTGACTGTTGAATCTTCTAAGTAGCACTCAAAACAGTGTCCAAGCACACTAACTAAATGGCGGTGTCTCAGTTTAGCTATGAGCTCAATGTGATGCATCAGGTTTTGGGTGCTGCAACTTTTCTTCATTTTCAAACATCTTATTGCCACATTGGATCCATCTTTCAACCTCCCTCTATAAATCTGAATATGAACAAGAAAATGATGAGAAAGCACATTTTCAGAATTTGGAAATTAACATGAAGTTTATTACCTGTCCTTGAGAACCTTCACCCATGAAAGCAGAGGATTCAAAGTTGTTTGTCGCATACTCAAGCTCTTCCAGTGAGAATGTCCTGTAAGATGGAAGACCTAATGCTCCTAGCTTCATTGTTTGAGAGATATACCCTATAAAAGTATTTGACGTAAGACACAAGAAACCAGTAAAACTCATTTTATATGAGAGATGTTTGATCTAACTTACTTGCATCTGAGAGTAGCTTTGATGTGTATCCAAATGAAGCATTCTCTCTAATCAATCTTGGTGAAGCTTTTGTAGCTTCCTTCTTATCATTAACTCTCCTTAGAACCACAGACAATGCAGCAGCAAGGAGAATCAACCCTAGAATGCCTCCGGTTACACCTAAGGCAATACTCAACTTTGAAACTCTGTTCCTCCTCTGTGGTAAGATTCCAACAGCAAGAGCTTCATTGCGACAATAAGAAACTGGACGCTGGAAATATCCAAACAGTTACCTCCATAGAGAACATCTCTGTTGGTGTCTGAACTCGTTTTAAGACAAGCAGGCAAACTTCCTGTAAGAAGGTTTGATGAAAGATCCACAGAAATAAGTTCTGAGTTGCAAGAAAGATTTGTCGAAAGCCGCCCGGTGAGTTTGTTATGTGAAATGTTCAAATAAGTTATGGCAGGGAGAGACATCAAGGAAGTAGGAAAGGGACCAACGAATGTATTGAATGAAAGATCCAAATGCTGAAGCTGATACAAAGAACTCACTTCTTGAGATGAAACTGCTGACCTAAACCGGTTCTTGCTGAGTATAAGTGTAACCAACTTGTGACTTAACCTAGGAAACATCGGTCCGAGAGAGTTTGCTTCAAGGTCAAGCAATTGAAGGTTTGTTAAATGGCTAAGATCAGGTAAAGCTCCATTAAACCGGTTATGAGCTAGAGAAAGTACTCTAAGACCTGACAAGTTGCGTAGTGAAGAAGGTAACGAGCCGTTGAAGGCGTTTTTTCTCAAGCTCAACACAGCTAAACCGGATAAAGAACCAATCCAATCCGGTACACGACCAGAAAACATATTCTCATCTAGTATAAGTGTCTGAAGGCTAGAAAGAGAGGAGAGTTCATGAGGAATAGGTCCAAAGAGGAAGTTAGAACTCACGTTGAGAATCTCTAATGAGTCCAAACGGTTGATTTTCTTAGGTAACCGACCCCATAACCCGAGGGAGACAAGGGTGAGAACTTTAACATCAGGGAGCTTAACAAGAGTGGTAACAAATGAGTCTAGTGAGAAACTCTTTGGTAACATATGAGCTTTTCTGTCTCCTATAATGTGGAGCTGTGTTACACTATCTTCATAGCATTCAACGGTTAGAGAGGCACTTGGCTCGGAGTTGCAGAAGTCTGTGAAGTTGTTCCAGCTGGTTAAGACTTTGGGGTAGTGGAGAAGCTGTTGTAGTCTTAAAAGAGTTTGAGATTGAGATGATTGAAGCTGTGTTGATTTGTCTAAGGAGGCTAAAAGTAGAACTAGAAGAAGTAATTGCAAGGCACAAAAGTGTTTCTCCATAGCCACACACAAGACCATAAACACACATACAACTACTTAAGCAGAGATAATCACATATGCATCATGATCATCAAACACCTGCAAAGAAGTATATTAAATTCATGAATCACATAGAACAAGTACTGAAAAAAACAGAGAAAAAATAATTGAATTTTGAACCAAGAACTGGGTCCACTGATCTGACTCTTTACTCTTTTGTCATTCATATATTTCATAACAATAGATAAGCTAGAATTTTTCCAAGTTTTAGGCTAGGTAAAGAGATCACTTGATAGATTAACAATAATATATACTTTTTGCATGTGAATTCCTGAGAAACAGGAAAAACTTCTTAGACATCTTGCAGGGAGATGAAATGCTGGAAAAGTTTGAGCCCAAGAGGTTACCTTTGAAACTTTATTTTCCTGGAAAAAAATCAGTTTTCTTTTAGATGAAGTAATACCTCTGCACACTTGTGAAAGAACTGTGAAACGAATCTTGATGTTATTGAGAAAAGTTGCCAAGAAAATCCCCTGAAAAAGAGGAAAAGGAGCTTTGAAAAACATTCAAGATTCCTTCACGAGTGAGTGATTATAGTTTTGTAAGGATAAAACAGAGAACACAATGAGAACAATATTAAACCAAACAAAATATTATTATAAAAAAAAAAGAAAAACAAAAAGTTTTGCAAAATCAATGTAAAGAAAATATTTTAACAACCATACGATTGAGTAAACTGTCACTAGCTGACGACAGTGAGTCTGGTCCTTCTCTCTATCGCAAGAAGAAGAAGACAACAAGAAGAATTTTAAAAGATTTTTTTTGACAGAACTTTAATTTTTAAAAGATTTATTAACAAGAAAATAAACATAGTTCAAAACACAAAAAAAAATATATTGAACTTTTTCACATGCATTATGAAATAGCGAATCCCACCAGCTCTGCCCGACAATTTGTTCTGTTTACTTTATTTTTGGGTTGAATCACTGTCAAAATTATTTTCTCAGCATTAAGTATTGTTCATATTTTATCATCACTTTCCAGAAAAAACAAGGACCAAAGATAGAACCCACTCGGGCCACAAATCTGTGGCAAGAAAAAAGATAAAAAGTAAAGATACAGAAACTATTCTTTAGAGCTTTAGAGGATGGTCTACCAATACTAAAAGTATTAAATGTTATTTTTCAATGTTTCATATGAATATTAATTTTACTGACATAAATCTATATATTGATCAAGGATAACTGTACAAACCGAATCACACCATACCCAATTAAACTTTTTGGGAATTTTGATCGTGTAAAAGAACTGAAAATCAATGAATCACGTAAACCGAACTAAAAATAAAAAAGTGTAAGTAGTGGCACAGACTGATATGTAACATTTCGCACTGTGGCATCTCCATCAGAAAGGTCACATCGAATTTTTTTTGTCTTTTTGTAAAGTGACACATGTGAATTCCACATTCTACATTCACAGAAATGTTTTTGAAGAAAGTAAATACTATATCACAAGTTATTATTTATTTGCAAACTGCGTCTGGTTTCAAAGGATAAGTACATATCTTTTTTTGATCAAACGGATAAAGTACATATCTAAAATGATTTGTCGAAAGTAAAAGAGAGTAACATGAAGATACATTAGGTTAATACAGTAAGACGTACGTCACAGGTCAGTGTAAATTGAGGTGTAATAAAGTAGGTTAGATGGTTCACTCAGCATTAGAATTATTATATTTTCGGTTATAGGTGAGTCATAATTGTCAAGTGATCATCTGCTAAGCTTTCGGTCCTTTAACATTTTTTTCATTATTTGTGGTATAATCCAAAGTGCTATATGCAAGCCATATTAAAAACTTGAGAGAACTTTAAATACATATCACATTTTGGATGCAGGTGTTACAAATAGCATGCATGTAACTGTGACATATGTTTTTCTATATTGCTCTTGTTTTATTGTACTAGTTAGCTAAAATTATTACATCAAAAATGCCAAAATGGTGAAATGAAATCTCTAGCTGTGGGAATTGTTTGTAACTTTGTATAGGCTATAGAGCTTCCCCTTTCTGAATAAATTCATGATTTTCTCTATAAGTTATGATCCAATATACTTGTTTTTACAAGTGCCCTATGCAAAGTATGATGCATGAATTTGGAAGGGATGTTGGGCTAAGAAACAACATCACATTAGAAAAAAGAAAGAAGCTGGTGGCTAAGAAACATCTTTTAAAACGGTTCAGTCCCATTTGTAGCTCTCACTAATGTGTGAAGCTTGTGCTTGACTGCTTGAATATTTTATTTGATTGATTATATGAGCAATGAGCTCAACACAATATATTACTAGTATTTATTATTTGATTGAAATAAGTGGTTTTCATCTACTAGAGGACGTGGATGTCATAACCCTTCACCTACTTTGTTTACCAAACAAATTTCTTCACTGGGTTGTGTGGCAACAGTTTTGATACTAACCCCTGAAAACGATGTCGTATTGCTGGAAAAATAAACTTTAATTGTGAATCTCTCCACCAACCTCATTGTAGGATCCCACCCACCAGTCCCGCTTCCTCCCTTCTCCTCATGTAGACACACCAACTCTCCTCCCCCACTCACGTTTTTCAATTCCATAGTCAAAACCTCTAAATTAATTACTCTATAGTATATACATTAAATTTACCCAAGTAAACAACTTAGAAACATAATGTCATGCCATCAATACATTTGTTTTACCAAAACAACCAGTCACTATAAATGTATACTTGTCAAAAGTTGTACAAACTTGACCATGCTCTTAATTTAAAAGTTTCAAACTAGAAGTTAGAGCAGAGTTAAAACGTGCTAATACGTATATTCCTTTCCATCATATACTAGTATTTTTTAGCGTATCATATACTAATATACAATCCATGTTTTTGCTATTTATTAAACACTAAGTAACAGGTGTATCATGTAAATATTTATTTAAATTTAATTTAATAAAAAACAGAGTAAAATAATCAGCCACCACCATGGAGAGTGAGAGAGAGAGAGAATTGATTATGGCTATAAATAAGGTAACAGAGGCACTCTCCATCGTCGCGTCTCTCTTGCCATCTCTTTCTCTCATTCTTCCACGTCTCTCCGTAAGGTACGCCTCCGAGTTTCCATGGCTTCCTCATGACTTATTCCTGTTCTTTGCCTTCCCACTCTCTTATTTAGCTTTCTTCCCTTTTCATTTCTTCTTTGAATTCTTGAAGTTGGTTTCTTCGCCTTTTGTTTTTTTTAATACTTAGATCATCTAATCCTGTGAGTGAGTTTCTATGAATCACAGATCTTAAGTTATTTCATGTTTTAAGATTCTTGGATCTCTGTTTGAGTACTTATGATATATTTTGTCATCATCATCTTCTAATGATTGACTTGTGTTTCTGCACTTTATAAGTGAACTCACTTGTCTCCTTTATCTCAAAACATATACGACAAAACCTGCAAAAGTTATTTATCTTTTTTTATTCTTTTCTATAATAGAATTGTACTTTACAAGTACCAAGACTTTCATTTTAAAGATTATTATGCTTGATTTTGTGGCTGAATTTATTTTTGGATGAATGTAGTTAAAAAGAACAACAAAAATGGCATCACACATTGTTGGATACCCTCGTATGGGACCTAAGAGAGAGCTCAAGTTCGCATTGGAATCTTTCTGGGATGGCAAGACCACTGCCGAGGATTTGAAGAAGGTGTCAGCTGATCTCAGGTCCGACATCTGGAAACAGATGTCTGCGGCCGGGATTAAGTACATCCCAAGCAACACTTTTGCTTACTATGACCAAGTGTTAGACACCACCGCTATGCTTGGTGCTGTTCCTCCTAGATACGGATGGAACAGTGGCGAGATTGGTTTTGATGTTTACTTCTCCATGGCTAGAGGAAACGCCTCTGTTCCAGCCATGGAAATGACCAAGTGGTTTGACACCAACTAGTGAGTTCTCCTCTCCTCTCCATTGTGACATATTTAGAATCAGTTATGGACAAAGCCGGATGAAACATTCGTTTTGGTCACTAAGTTATTTTTTAAACAATCCTCCATAAATTTTAAAAAGCTATTATAGATAGGTTGAATAAATTATTCTTTATTAGGATTAACCTAAAAATGTCAGATACATGCCTTGTGGTTAACATACCATTTCTCTGTTATGTTTGTGGCAGCCATTACATTGTCCCAGAGTTGGGTCCTGAAGTGAAGTTTTCTTATGCATCTCACAAGGCTGTGAATGAGTACAAGGAGGCCAAAGCTGTATGTGCCATTACTCCCTATTTGAATTTAGGCTTCTTTTGTTCTGATATTGAGAGTAACTAATATGATAACGTTGTGTTGTTTATGCAGCTTGGTGTTGAGACAGTACCTGTACTTGTTGGTCCTGTCTCTTACTTGCTTCTTTCCAAGCTTGCAAAGGGTGTTGACAAGTCTTTTGACCTTCTCTCCCTTCTCCCCAAAATCCTCCCAATCTACAAGTAAGAGATAAATCTACTCTTACAACTTTTCTCAACTGCTTCTGACATGCCTTTGTGTTCAGGGAAGTCATTACCGAGCTTAAGGGAGCTGGTGCCACATGGATTCAGTTTGATGAGCCTCTTTTTGTCATGGATCTAGAGGGACACAAACTCCAGGCCTTTAGTGGTGCCTATGATGAGCTTGAATCAACTCTCTCTGGTCTAAATGTTCTTGTGGAGACTTACTTCGCCGATGTCCCTGCTGAAGCATACAAGACCCTTACTTCCTTGAAGGGTGTGACTGCCTTTGGATTTGATTTTATCCGTGGAACCAAGACCATTGACTTGATCAAGTCTAGTTTCCCCAAGGACAAGTACCTCTTTGCTGGTGTTGTTGATGGAAGAAACATCTGGGCTAATGACCTTGCTGCCTCTCTCATCACCTTGCAGTCACTAGAGGGTGTTGTTGGTAAAGGTATTGTCTCTACTTGTGAACTCACTCACTTAGAAGTGTTTTAATTATAATTCTTTTGTGCATTGGTGCAGACAAGCTTGTGGTCTCAACCTCTTGCTCTCTTCTCCACACTGCTGTTGACCTTGTTAACGAGACTAAGCTTGATGCTGAAATCAAATCTTGGCTAGCATTTGCTGCTCAGAAGGTCGTTGAAGTTGATGCATTAGCCAAGGCTTTAGCTGGTCAGACCAATCAGGTATTGATTGCAAAACATGTTTCTCTAGTGAACCCCAAACACCATAACTCTCTAACACTTCACACTCTTTTTAGAGTTTCTTCTCTGCCAACGCAGAGGCTTTGTCTTCAAGGAGGTCTTCTCCAAGAGTCACCAACCAGTCTGTCCAGAAAGCTGTAAGTTCTTTCACACTGAGTGTCCTTTGTACAATGATGTTTGTATTGGTATTTGATGATTTGTGATTCTTATAATCTATCAGGCTGCTGATTTGAAGGGATCAGATCATCGCCGTGCTACTGAAGTTAGTGCAAGACTTGATGCTCAGCAGAAGAAGCTTAACCTTCCTATCCTCCCAACCACAACCATTGGTTCCTTCCCACAGACAGTGGAACTCAGGAGAGTTCGCCGTGAATACAAGGCCAAGAAGTTAGACTCCTAACCAAATCTTTTACTCCCTCCTTTTTTTTAATAAAAGGAATACATAGATTAAAAAATATTTAATTTTTTACATTTTTTAAAAGAAACATTATTAAATATTCACCTAACCACAAATAATAATAAAATAAATTCTATAATTCCATTGGTCATATAACATAAACCGCTAATAAATGTTACATTGAAAATTAAAAACCTCTTGTATTTAGAACAAAAAAAATCTCCAAAACTTTTAACAAGTAAAAAATGGAGAGAGTAGCATTTTTCATATACTGTAAGTAGTTTGCTAACTGGCTCTCTTGTACTAGAATCTCTGAAGAGGATTACATCAAGACCATGAAGGAAGAGATCAAGAAAGTTGTTGACATCCAAGAGGAACTTGACATTGATGTTCTTGTCCACGGAGAGCCTGAGGTAATGAGTCTACACTTAATCTGCAAACTAATCATGACAGGTTCTGTCTCTAACTCTTAAACAACAATGTAGAGAAACGACATGGTTGAGTACTTCGGTGAGCAGTTATCAGGTTTTGCATTCACAGCAAACGGATGGGTACAATCATACGGATCTCGTTGTGTGAAGCCACCGATCATCTACGGTGACGTGAGCCGTCCCAAGCCAATGACAGTGTTCTGGTCTTCAACAGCTCAGAGCATGACCAAACGTCCCATGAAGGGTATGCTTACAGGACCAGTCACGATTCTGAACTGGTCTTTTGTCAGAAACGACCAGCCTAGGCACGAGACTTGTTACCAGATCGCTTTGGCTATCAAAGATGAAGTGGAAGATCTCGAGAAAGGTGGTATTGGAGTTATTCAGATTGATGAAGCTGCGCTTAGAGAAGGGTTGCCTCTTAGGAAAGCAGAACATTCTTTCTACTTGGATTGGGCTGTTCACTCTTTCAGAATCACTAACTGTGGTGTTCAAGACAGCACACAGGTAACACACTTATAAATAGCTAGGCCTTAACTAGATACTTTAGAGAAAAAGACTAGAGATTAAACGGATTATTAATATGTAAAATAATATAATTTTATAGTACTAAATTGTGTTTTTGGTTCATTTTGTATATCGATAAATTAGAAATCTCTATAAATTAACAAAAAAACTATAGTTTTTGTGTAGTTTCAACACTGTTAATTTATAGAGGTTTCACTGTACTAATATATATTTTACATTTATATTAGATATTTAGTTTTTTTTTGTATATAACTATAAAATTATTTTGATAATTTAAAAAATTAGATAGAAAAATAGACAAATTTATAGTTCGCACTAACATTATTACTTGATAAACATATTCAGATCGCTTGAAGTTTATAACGATTTAAACCGATTTGAATCGAATAAATCGGATTGATTTTAAGAACATTGCTTAAAAGATCTCAAAAAGTGTTGGAATGTTTTTTGTAATGAAACTACTAATTGATTGTTTTTGTCTTTCCCTTAGATCCACACTCACATGTGTTACTCACACTTCAATGACATTATCCACTCCATCATTGACATGGACGCTGATGTTATCACCATTGAGAACTCACGTTCAGATGAGAAGCTTCTCTCGGTGTTCCGTGAAGGAGTAAAGTACGGTGCAGGTATTGGTCCTGGTGTTTATGACATCCACTCACCGAGAATACCATCGGCAGATGAGATTGCAGACAGGATCAACAAGATGCTTGCGGTTCTTGAGCAGAACATCTTGTGGGTTAACCCTGACTGTGGTCTGAAGACAAGAAAGTACACTGAGGTTAAGCCAGCACTTAAGAACATGGTTGATGCGGCCAAGCTTATCCGCTTTCAGTTCAATAACTTTTCTTCCAAGAAAAAATAGTAGCCAAAATTAGGTTTCGATGAATATGTGTCTTTCTTTGGTTTACGAGTATTTATGTTATAATTTTCTTTTGCAATGTTATATGTATGTATCTTTGTTTTCTCTGGCCACTTGAATGAGAATGGCGCTTTATATCCTTCACATAGCACAAGGAAAACCTATCAAAATCACTACTATTGTTACTGATTACGTGCACGTGTATCATCGCATCAAAACAGCCTTCCACTATTACTATGAAATGATGTATTCTTTTCATTGAATCAATGAATTAACTATCTACAAAGGCCAAAACTTTAAAACCATTTCAGTGAGCATCCCAGTCTATAAATGTGGCGGGAATCAAGAGCCGAAAGTGAATATAAAAACTCTGATTTAAATTTACTTTTTTATCTTTCATATCTGTGGTTTGTCAAAACAAATCCAGAAAAAAAAAAAACTATTGGAGAAAAAGAGAAGAAAGAATCTGAATGAATCTTTATCAGATTTACAATGGTGAGAAAACAAGAACAAAAGATACCTCCGGCTTCACATTGGCTACATGGGAAGACCTTAGGGAAGGACGAACCATAACAGTCGTCCATCGCTGCTTCAGTTATCCTACACTGCATAAGGGTGCTTTGGAGGCAATACCAATATCTTTGAGAAGGCTTTGACGTATAAAGAGTATGCAACTATAATTTGCAAGGAACTACTACTAAAAGAACAAAACTAAAAAAACTTATTCTCAGAAAAGAAAGGTAAAAAAGAAAAGCCGGTAACTATAGAAAAAAATCATACGACACCTGACGGCAGAATCTGTATCGTTGTCACAGTGCTAGTCATTAGGATCCCATTCTTCATCCTGGTCAAAAGCTGAAGCCACCTTACTTTTTGCAAATTCTTCTTCAGTTTCTGACTGTTCAGTGAGAAGGTCATGTTCATAATCAGGCTGATCACCGTCCTCAGTTTTACTCTTTTCCACCCCAGCTGATTTTATCCATTTAGGGCATTCATCTTCACCTCCGTAGAGAGATCTGCCATCATCACTTCGTATTTGTCCGGATTCTTCAAGGGGGGATGTTCTGCATGAGCATTCAGGGAGTGGATGCGAAAGAAACAACCTAGGTTTCGACAGCATAGACTGCTTGATAAGCCCACTCTCACCCAAACTTGAGTTAAGATGTTTCCTCACATGAAATGTCCAGTTACGGTTGGGATGGTACATGTCCTCACGGGTAATGTTGAAAAGTTCTTGAATAACTTTCCTGTTTGAGACAATCAGCAGATATTTTCAGTCAACTTAACTATGGACAAGGGAGCTAAAGCCAACAAGCTCTAGATCAGTAATAAGCTTTCTTACCTGTCTGGTCTATATGTTCGTGACGAGGGTCTTTCATAGAGCCTCTGACCCATCACCAAACTTGAAAAATCTGTCTGTCCACTACCATCATTGTTGAAACCAGGGAAAAACACATCGGCTTCTACAGATACAACAAAGTCAAGTGCATCCCAGAGTAACCTGTGTGCTTGATTCCTATGATCCATAGGTGAAGGGGTTGGTTCTGTATCATTCTCTGTAAGCCAACCATACCACCCTTCTTTTTCGTGCTGGTAGATAGGTCTGTCTGGAGGAGGTGGGAGAGGTCTAGGCCGAGTACCTGCCTTGTTCCACTCTTCTTTGAGCTGCTTATCGCTTTTTCGATGAGGCATTTCAAATGTGTTTTCTAGGAGAGGTGTTTCAGGACCAACCAATTCTGATAATTCTTCCGTGCTGCATAAAGAAGTTCGGTCCACTAAATTAGGGAACATGGCACGCAGAGGGATCAAAACACGTTGGCCGCCAAACATTTCAGAACCAGCTACGTAAATAATCGCTTTTTGAGAATAACCGAGTGCTTTCAAAAGGATTCCAACCTGCGAAATTTCAGTACCACTAAACTCTTAACATCACAAAAGCCGATACAGTTTCATAGGAACAGCAGTAGGAAAACGATCCAATTGGTGCATTAGAATGTCAGCATAAGGCGTGTTCAGGCTTGAAAACTGTGTGTTACATCAGAATTACACGTAAGTAAATGTAAAAACTTATGAAGCTGCATATATATATATATATATATCTATTTTCGTTAGAAACTGCAAGAACTCAAACACACAGGGGGCGCATGTTTCCGAGGCAGGCTAAGCTTTCAAGAGACACCATGCATGCAGACATAAAGGGTATCGAGATATAATAATGTGACCATATAAGCAACTTTAACATCATTTGAGAAAGCTTTGAGTTCTACCTCTTCTGGCATGAGAGGACATAAGCCTTTGCTCCTGCGCACGTGCGAGTCTACAATAAGTTCTTCTGAAATAAACTTTTGTTTGATCATCTGAGCCCGCCGATACTGAATGAGTTCACTGTGAAGATCCTTCAAGGATTGAAACGAAGAGTAGAGTCAGAAAACCGATTCCATCATTTAAAACTACTTCACCATGTAACTCGAGCACACAGTTTTTAAAGATGGAGAAGGTTGAAAACTTTTACCTGGAAAAGCTCAGCGCAACCACGATATGCCAATTTATCCCTCACTAAGCCAGGATGATAAGCAAGGAAGGGTTGACCTGAATTACGTAACCTGAAAAGGGTAAATTACGTAGCTCAATTATGTCAAAGACGCACGGTTATTAGGGGTTGACAAACAAATTGTGACATAAAAAATGCGCAACCCCGGACACTTATTTCTTATATTTCCCAGCTACGTACTCCATGATTAAAGAAACAAAAGCTTAGCATGTAATGTTGTTTCCCTTCCTTAACAATCGAAAGCCATAATTATATCCTGTTTTCGTCCCTTTCGCCAACTAAAAATTAATTTGCAAGTATCACAAGTACCTGTCGACCATCTTCTTGCCCAGCACCTGGATTTCAGAACGAAGCTGGAGGGCATGGAAGGCAACTCTACACCTTAGTCTTTGAAGTTCAAGCATTGAAGCAGGCAAAGTTGACTGTACATTTTAACGTAAAATAACCAAAACATGATATGACGAGTGATGGTAGTTTGCAAGCCGTAAGATATCTAGCCAAAGATCTCTAGAGATTTCGAAGTTACTGCATACAGGCTATACCACTCTAAGAGACAGAGAGAGAAACGCATTACCTGCAAACATCCCCCGTCAGAGACGACCAATCCAATAACATTTGATTTCTTTAACTTTGGCAATACATCCTCGAGGTAATAGTTTGGGGATGCAGAGTTTTTGGGCTTAAAAAGAGGAAACTCATTCCGTTTTCTTGCGGCTTTCAAGCTCTCAGGGAGGGTCTTCGCAATCATAACATCATTTTTAAGAAAGGATATAAACTGCTCTTCGTCATAAAGATAGGAGAAACTCTTGAACTTGTTGCTGCACATCATGTAAAAAATACACTAGAGTAAAGACAGTCTGATACCAAGGCAAAGATAGATGCTTTAACAGAGCACAGAGTTAGGCATACCTAATGCCTTTTGAGCGAAGACTCTCTTGGAGCTCTGGAATGATAAGAGTAGCATTAAGAAGCCTGGATATGGTGACAAGATCACATATCTAGAAAATTTGTAAAGATGTTATCAACATGAATAACAAAAAAAAATAAAAGAATGAAGATAAATATCAAACTATCAAGTGATACATACAGAAGATCTGATCTTGTCAAATCCACCAAAAATCTTTGCATAAATGAAGCCATTGTTTGTTGAACTAGGGGCTGCAAAGAGAAAGTGCCAAGAAAAAAATAAATCGATAGATTCCAAAGAATTTTTTTTCACAAAAGACCCCAGTCCAAGAGGCTTTTCATGATCCAAAAAGTGTCACACACAACCTACAACACCCACAATGGCTCTCAATGGTTTGGTGCACAAACGGAAAATAAAACACTGCTGCATATTAAACTCTCCAAGTTGAAAAAACACACAGCTACATTTTAGAGACAGCTATGACCAATGCAGAACAGAACAGGAAACATGTGACAAACAAAGTAAGACATAGTAGTAGTAGTAGTACCAGGATAACTATTTCTAGGACTGGCATAGGGCTGCAAGGTCTCCAGCGCTTTAACAGGCCGCCATAAGGGCTTATTTCTAATATCCTGAAAACATAGAGAAAACCACACAAAAGTTGAACCACATTCTTCAAAGTGAAACCAAACTCAAATCGTATTATTGTTACCTGTGCACCTAACAAAGAGTCAAAACCTTGCCAAAGAGAATCTCTAGCATAAGAAGCCAACTGTACAGATGAAGACTTTGTGATCGAAAGATGAACAACCAGAGATCCCACTGATAAGATAAGCACCAAGAGTGCAATCCATTTTATCCTCGATCTGAACACCATCTTCTACCAGCTCGAGAATCGAGCTCCTTCCCCCACCTAAACAACCGTAAATCCAAATTCAATAAATACAGTGTCTTGCTAAATTTTCCACAAACACTAAATGTGAGTTTACACAAAAAAATATATATATAATTTGGTACCCAATACGACGATTTCAAGGCGAGATCCAGTGTCAATTATACGCTGAAACAGCGTCGAATAACACGAGCACACTTAGGATCTGAAAACATAGCGATGATGTATCAGAAACTCACAAACAAGCCGTGCGGGGAGGCCGGAGGGAGGCAGAAGAGGAAGTAGTTCGAATTAAATGAGAGTCAGATCGAGAGAGAGAGAGCTAGGTGACAATTCACTGACACATTCCCCAGAGTTCGAAGCACTGAGAAACTATAATATTTTCCTCCTCAAGAGAAAGAGAGCGAGGTTGCTTTGATAACAGACAAAGAGACTCGGAGTACTACTAACCGGCTCTGATTTCGGTTTACGATTCTTGGTTCAATCTACATACCAAATACCCAATTGTATCACTTACAGCATCCACATCAATTAACCCCTCGGATTCAACTTTTTAATTTTTTATTATTAGAAAAATTTGACCAATCCCGGACCGCCGGAAAGAAGAGTTCACCTGAGAGAGCTTTAGGAAAAAAAGATTCATAAGTTTTTGTTATTTTTTTTTCTTGATTTTCGTGTGAACTCCCTTATAAACCCTCAATAGGGTTATATAATAAATAATATACTTAAAATCATGAGAAATATGAATTGTTTTAGATCTTAATCTTTTATAATAGAAAATATTATTTACGGATAACAACAAATTATACATAAGAATTAAAAATTAAAAATATATTTTTATTTTGACTATTTTATAATCTATTTTATAATCATTCAGATAATATAAAATATAATCTAATATTATTAATATAAATTAGTTATTATTTTGTTTTTTATTCTTAGTTAGGTATGAAAACTTTGTAAAAAATAATATTGGTTAAACTAAATATCCGACTTTGTGTGTGATGTTTTTCACTTCCGTTTCGTTAATTCGTAATTAATTACAATTATTTGTTGTCTTCATATACAAAAGCCTCAATCATGAACAACTTTGACAAGGTACTAATTTTCAATATCTATAAACATTTTTATCCAGTTGATACGAATCTTAATTATTTTGTAATTTTTTCATTAATGTTATTATTAATTAGAGCTACGTAAATATTTTAATTCACTAATACGAAGGTTAAAAATATAAGAACTAAAAATGAATTGACTAAAAAATTTAGTGTATAAATATATTAAATTACGACTGCAATGCTTTCTAAAGTTTGAAATGTGAAATGATTGTAAAGTTGAAATGCTTGTGAAGCTGAGATGTGTTAGTTACGATGTAAACATATTACAATATTTTTTTTTAATATATAAGAGATTTTTAATTAAAATCATAAAAAAATATGATGAATTAATTAGTAAAAATTATCTAAAATATAGAAAACATGAAAACTAGACAAATTTACTTCTTAAATAATAATACGGATTTCTTTTTCAAAAGTTGATAATTTAATATTATTTTTTCCTAATCGGTTACATTGACCTTGACTTGATAAATATTGACTATAACGCTCGACAGACCATTATATATTCTATAAAACGTTCACAAAAGGTAAGACATAGACACCTTCTGTAATACTGTTCTCTACAAGTAAAACAATGGAGAAGCTATCAATAAAGTTTGCTTTCGTTGCTTTCTTAGCTGTTGCATGCGGTATAAGTTTTATTGTATGAAAAGAAATACAAATGTTTCTTCATATTATTTCATGTATGACCGGATATGAATTTTGGTTTTGTAGTGATGTTTACTATAACAACTCAAAGTGTTGAGTCAACTCGTTTGTTATCTGAGGAAACTCCTGTGGTGCAGTATGAGGCTTCTTCGCAGGTTGTGAAACCACAAGACTTGCACTGTAGGGAAGGGTGTCATATAAGCTGTATTCCCATTCAGCTAGTTATTCGTTGTGTTTGTTTATGCCCATGATTCTTCATATCTGCCGTGTGTAATAGAATTAATTAATAAGAGATGCTTACTAATAAAAAACTTACGTGACATTTGTTGTGTTCATGTATCATTACATTTATGTATTCTTTTTGAAAAACTCATAGACAAATCTTTTTCTAAGTAACAATTCATTTTTTTTGAATAGAATGTTAAATTTCATTCTTAAAGAAAAACATGTTTACATCAATGTGTGTCCATTCTTATAAGAAAATACACAATCTTTTAGAACAAAAACTCCAATAAAAGATTAAAGACCTCTAGACCTATGAAGAGTTCTGGTTAGAAAGGTAGGTTTTTGACAAACCGTCGACCCGCCCACTCTATTCTTTTGGAACAACAAAAATATAAAAAAAATTGAAAGATGCAGACAGAGATTCGACATAATTCTTCACAGATTCATCAGTTCGGTAGAAACAATATAACTAACTATATGATGTTGAATGTTATTGGCTTTTCTTTCTCTAAAAGAACTGATGATTTTTGTCAGAATTTTGTACACTGATTGTTGTTTTGGATTCAAAGTATATTAGCTGTCAATAAACACATACATATTTCAGATTTTCTTAACACTTAGTCCAAAAACTAGCATTCACATAGGAATAACAAATCTTTTGGTTAGAAAGATTATTATTTCTTTCTATTGACGGTCATCATTGATCATCCTTGGATCCAATTAAGATAAAGTCAACATTAGTATATAAGTATATATAATTTTTAAAGGAGATAATAGCATCCGGATCCGTGGCGCAATGGTAGCGTGTTCGATTCACGTCGGGTTCAAAACCCCGAAAATATCTCCGGTTCTTTTTTTTTTCTTTTACTTTCAATTGCCCCAATTGTGTTAGTCCTAATAGATATTCTGATTCCTGAGAAAATTAGGTTTTGTTCCTTATCTTGATCCTTCGATTCGATCCTACCTCTCTGTTTCTCTCCTCACTCTTGAATTTACAATCATGGCTTCCCATATTGCGATTCTCCTAGTGTTTGCCCTAGCTTCTATCTCCTGCTTTTCTTCTGGGTTCGCTTCGTCTCCTGTTGACTTCTCCGTCTGCAATCACGAATTCGAGCTCTTCCGGTTCGATCTACACTCGAAATGCCCTCTTTCTCTCCGTCCCAGTCCTCGTATCGAGGTATTATCGTGAATTACTTCGAAAGTTTCAGGCTTTGCTTTCACGAGTTTAGAATATTGAGCTTTGTTGTGTAATAATGCGTCACCAATTGTTGTCTGAATAGCTTTGTTTGCATATATGATGTTGCAAAATTTGAAATTGGAGATCAAAGTTTTGATTTTTTTTTTTTTTTTTTTTTTTTTTTTTTTTGCAATATGGCAGGTGGATGGAGAGTCGCTGGATAGGTTAATGATGGCTTTGAAGTATGATGGAAGTGCTTATATGTCGGTGCTCTTTTATGCTTCGTGGTGTCCGTTTTCACGTGCTCTGCGACCTAAGTTTGATGTGTTGAGTTCAATGTTCCCTCAGATACAGCACTTAGCTGTTGAGCATTCTCAAGCACTACCTTCGTAAGCAGCCTTGTTTACTTACTAATCTTTGTTGAAACCACTACATAGCCACTTATTCTATTGATTGAATGGCTGACTCATAGTGTTTTTCATAATCTGCACCATATAAGATGGTTCATTCTCAGATGTTCCCTAATACAGATTTTTATTGATATAGAATGTTCCTGTTACGTTACCTTAAATTTCATTCATATTTTGATCAAGAATCTAGGTTAGCTAATACATCATTACGCTGTCTTTCTTGTGTAATTGTATCACTAGTGGGTTCCTCTTCCATTTGCTTATAGGTCTTATGGTGTGTTTTTGAGCTTCTCCTTTGTTTATTAACTGGTAACATTAAATTGATTTTGTTGCAGTGTCTTTTCAAGGTATGGTATCCATAGCTTACCTTCAATCCTGATGGTAAATCAAACTTTGAAGGCGCGATACCATGGTCGTAAGGATCTCACATCACTTATTGAGTTTTATGAAGAATCAACAGGTGATTCACCACACTACACCACGTATTTGCTTCTAGCCTTTCTGAATCTCTGGCTGAAAATTAACTGATGATTCATTTTGGTTTTAACAGGTCTCAAACCTGTCCAGTACGTGGCGGAATCGGAACCAGCAACCAGCTTAGACGGTGACAACCCGATTACATGGTTACGGAGTGAGACATCTATGAGTGAAATATTCAAACGAGATCCATACTTGGTACTATCTCTGCTGTTTATCTATTTACAAGTGGCAATCCTCGTCTTCCCTATAGCAGAATCGCGCATGAAAGCATTATGGGCTTCTTATTCTCCCAATCTAAACCTGGAAAGATTTGGAGAGGTAAGCCAAGTGTTCAGCCGTGCTCTTCACATGGTCGATGTGAGGAGGCTATGGTTGAAGCTTAGACTCGTCAAAACAAGGAGTTTCCATGAAAGGGCAAAGAACGCACAAGCTTGGGCTTCATCTCTTGCGTCTGTCTCTCTAGGTCAAACTTCATCAGACCAGACCTGATCACTTGAAAGATCTTTCTAGTTATCTTGACAGCATCGGAAAGAGATAAGCTTTAAATGTGTTTGGAAAATCTGAGTTCCTATACATGTAATGTTATATTCGACTTTTGACTAAACTTGTCTGCAATCGAAGCATGTAAATCCTGGAACAGCGTTGATTCTGTTTGTGAATATCTCTCTCTTTTTTGTTGTTTTATAAATCTGAGAAATCTGTTTTGACCTCATTTCCTTGACTCGAGAATAATTTTGATTGTTTCAGCTAACATTTCTCTGAATCTTTTTGTAATGTTTGTCTGAGTTGGGTTGACTCCATGATAGCTACAGAGGATATCACATAGCATTTTATGAATGTTTCATGGTTTATTTTTGAAACTGAGGACGCGGCTGTTTTGTTTAGCATAGGGTATCAATTAGGAGCTTGAAGATTATTTTGGTTTACTAGTAAACTCTGCGTATAAAAGTACTTGAGATGAAATTACTCGGTTGAGATTAAGCAATCTTTTTGTTGTAACTTGTAGCAGATTCTACTGTAACTTGAGTGTATCAAATAATGTTTTTTAGCCGTAACTAGTCTTATTGTAACTAAATGTTTGTTGGCCTAACAGATGAGAATTGTCCTGACACTTGGTTAAGAATGCTAACACTTATATGTTGAGTGACTTGTTTGCTTTTAGTATATAAAAAAGAAGCTATAATATGTCTTTCATGGTTGAAACTTCTTAAGATTTGCGAGAGTGAAGAAACATAAACAAAGGAGCCAACACTTTGAAAAGGAAATGCAAATGTGACTTCATGACTTGGTTGGATTCTGGTCGAGTGGTTAGTCTACTGGTTTTGAAGGAAGCCTTTGTCTTGTAAATAAGAGATGACTTCCTCAGCCATTGCTACAGGGGAAGGACACTCTCCTTCCTTCTCTTTCAGCTCTATCTATTCTCAAAAAACATATCAGAAACAAACAGAGAAAACATTTTCACACACAAGAATAATCATTACATATTCACATGGTTCATACCTCACAATTCAAGGGAGATTCATACGGATCATCTATTCCTGTGAAACCTGCACACAATAATATGAAGCAGCACGAAAAGAACAAGAAGCCTTTTCATTAAAGATTCAAATGATATGGAAGTAGCTTCCTATCTTCTGTTTAATATGGAAACTTATGTGATCTCTAACCTTTGATCTTTCCGGCTCGTGCAAGCTTGTATAAGCCTTTAGGGTCTCTCGCTTCACACAATTGGAGAGACATGTTCATATAAACCTAAAATAGTTTATGATGCCACACAATTAAAACAAGATGTTTTAAAAGCTGAAAAGTCTGAATATGAATGGCTTGCCTCGATAAAAGATGAGTCCTGCATCATTGCCCTGCAAGCGTCACGGTCTTTCCTGTAAGGTGATATGAGGCTAGCAATGCAGATCAAACCAGCATCAGCAAATAGTTTCCCTACTTCTCCTGCGCTTAATACACAAATATATGTTTAGTTTTCTATATTCTCTAATAATCATTGCTTAACCTTCTTAGGATTCAGACTTTTATAAACTGAATTCAAAATGTACTTACCGACTCTGCGTATGTTTTCAACTCTATCCTCTGCCTTGAAACCGAGATCTTTGGTCAAACCATGACGAAGATTATCCCCGTCAAGTATATATGATAGCTTTCCCCTGGTGTACAACTCTCTACTTAGCGAGCAAGCCAATGTGCTTTTTCCTGCATAAGTTTCACTATTTAAAACATAGACAGACACTTACGTAACATAAGACGAAGTTCACACAGAGCCCTGTGATCCACACCAGACAACCCTTCTGTTTTAGCAGCTTCTGTCTTTCAGTTTTACCAATGGGTGATTCTTGCCAGAATATGTTTGTTGAATTTCCTACTGTTGACATTCTCAAAACCCTTTTCTGATGATCTTATCTACATTCCAGTGGAACAGAACAAAACAGCCTCGTTAATGAGACTATGTTCCTCCTTCAACATAAAATAGAAGGCTAGACATGGTTACGTTTTAGCTTTTTCTGCATTGTACGACCTAACTATGATCA
>JABAYD010060058.1:0-12006 GCA_014822095.1 Diplotaxis tenuifolia
GAACCCGAACGGGTACCCGAACGCCCAGGCCTAGTAAATACCAAACTAGAGTTCGTTTTGTTTGAATATGAGTGGTGAGTCTGGTGGCACATTGAGAGCTTTAACACACACTACACATCTTCAACTAGTCCTAAAAAGATACTTGGTCTGGAGATTATAAAACTGAAGATATAAATAAGACAAGGTGTTGGATTAGGTTTGGTCGTATTAAAACAATCATGACGATGTATCCATCTCCAAAATATGGAAAAACCAATAAAACAACACATGTTAGAAACCATACAAATATTGTGTAGCATCGCAGTTATAAATCATTCGTCAACCCACATTATTTTTTATACAAACAGTTAAAACATTGCAGGGATAACAGAATGAATAAAAAAACCGCATAGGACAAATATTTTTCTCTGCAACCCAAGAACAAGAGAACCCAGTTCGAGTTGGAGAAGAACACACACACTTTACGAAAACGTAATCCATCAGTAACTGATACTTATGTGGTTTTGTAAATCTAGAATGTCATGAAAATGATTTTGGCTTGCAAGAATATGGATCTTTTTCACACTTGCGTGCTCCTGAGGCATCGCCATTTTCTTGATCTAGGGACCTTTTCTAGAAGCATTTGCAATCCCATGTTGTTTGTTGACATCCCATACATGTACCTACACATTTTCATTGCAACAGAGACAAATGTAAGTTTCAAAATCAGCTACTCACATACAAACAGCATATTTATGTTTTAATAAGATAATTTAATCATATAAACTAACAAAATGTTATCAAAGATAAATATAATTTTTTTGATTATCCACATATCCGGCAACGGAGGTCAACCGACTATTCTGTGAGCCCCAAGAGAGCATGTTAAATTCTTGGTGGCCAAGGAAAATCGAACTGCGGGTTCACCGTATTGGTGTTATCCCTCAAGTGCCACTAGCCCAAGACCCGTTGGTTAAAAAAAAATATATATATAATTATGTTTTTTTTGGTATAAAACTGAATAAACCGAATAAATAAAATTAGATATGATTTCAATATGATAGCTAATTTTTATAAATCGAAATATCGAAAAACCGACAAAACGAACCGAAACCCGGATTGAACAACCCTTCAGAATGAGACAATCCCTCTGTGTTTGGATAATATAAGGAGATTCAAGTGTAGGATCAATATCATGGTTCTTTTCACAAACAATTCATTATCTAGTACAAGGAGCTTCTTCATGCAATAAGATCTACTTACTTGCTTCGACGAGCCTTTCTCTTCCAAGAAACAAAAGATGTGATCCACTGCATAGCAACAAACATCCAAAAGAAACCAGTTCGAGACTGAGACAGAGCTTTAGAAGACAACGCTTCCTATTAGTATGCTTTGTCTTAACAAAAACTTAAAACTACCTTAAAGACAGGTGTGAAAGGCAATGGCCCACCAACGGAAACTTTCCTCAACGGCAACCTCCTCTGAGGCACAACTTCCTTTGACAAATGTTGAGCAATCTCTTTCAACAAAACCATCTGAGCCTTCTCAGTCCTCATAGAAATAAGCGCCTGCTTCATCGATTCCCTGTCAGCTTCCAACGCTTGAAGCCTCATGTAAAGCTTCGTTATATCAGCAGGATCACCAAGAACATCCACCCCTTCTCTCGCGAACACCACATCCCCAGCAGAAGTCTCTGCCTCAAGCTTCTGCTCAGTTACAGAATCAATGGTGTAAACTCTATCACCACTCATGTCATCATCTCCTATATCCGAAGCGTCAGCATCTGCTACTTTCTGAGCAACCACCACCATCTTCTCCTGAGCAAAGCTAGGGTTCTTCGTCTCCGTCTCCATCTCGCTGATCCGTTGATCCAAAGTCTTCAAAGGAGAATCACAAGGTGGGTAGTTCCCAATCCCATCATCAGCAACATAAACATCACTCTCAAGATGATCTTGATTCTCATTGATACTACACTTCAAAGAAGGATAAAGATCACGCACCACCACCTCTCCACCACCTTCAGCTTCAGCCTCAGTGAGACCATAACTCATCATCCTATGCTTATAAGCCTGAGCCTCACAAGTCAATGCCATTATAGTCTGCTCTCTCTGATTCACCAAATCCTCCAAAGCCAACATCTCTTGCATATCATGCTCCATCTTCTCACCAACGTAAAGCTTGTACTGTCTCAGCTCCATCTGAAGCTCGGCTTTCTCGTTCTGTAGCCTCTGCATCACGTTCATTGACTCGTCTGCTGCTGACGCTGCAGCGTTCCTCTCTTTCTCGAGCTCCTCGTAGAGTTCTTGGATCGATTGTTGTTGGCTCGTGACGGTTTCTCGGAGCAGTTCGCATTCGTTCTCGATGTGGACTTTAGGGTTTGATGATGAACCGTCGAGCTCGTCGTGTCTGCGTTTTAGGGAGCGGTGAGAGGAGCGTGGTGAGGAGTGGCATCCACATTCGCAGCATTGGGTTTGGTCTTTGGATGGAGAAGACTCTGTTTCTGATTCCATCTAAAAAAACAGAGGAAGACCTTAAGCCCTAGAAAGCTTGAATGCGATTCATGGTGATGATGATGATGATTCTGCGTAAAGCATCAAACTTTCTATGAATTAGATCATTGTGGAACGTTAGAATCGTGAAATCACAATCGGAATAGAGATAAAACGCAACTCGGAAAATGAAATATTGAAGCTTTACCTCTTGGAGACGAACCCAGAAACAGAGAGACAGAGTCAGAAAAAAAAACCAGAATCAATTTATGTAAAAAGAAATAAAATTATGGAAATTGGGTTTTTTGTTTTCCGCAAATGGGATGAATAAAAATGTAAAATTTATGTAAAAGAAAAAGATAATTAAAGATTTTCCCTTGGAAGAACCCTAATGAAAAATCTGTTTTTTTTGTTCGTAAGATGTTTTTGTTTTTTTGTGTGTAATATTGATGGGTGGAAGGGGTTTTTGATTCAAGGAGGGAGTCTTCTCTTTGTGTGTGTTATGACTTTTTGACTCTGTCTCGTGTTTTGTGAAAGAGGTTATTTTTGGTAGGAACGAGGAAAGGAGATAGATGCTGAATGAACGTTCAGGATGAGGTGATTGAGATGAGATGAACGGTTGAGATTTGGGCATGTGAGGTGTTTTCTGTTACTAGAAAAAGAAAACAGTACAAAGAGATTCATGGTGGCGGCTTGTGCTAAAAAAAAAAAATAACGGCATGATCTGGATGAGTTTTACAGCATTGTAGTATTGTACAAAAGAGTTTAGAGAGATGTATATTCTCTTATTTTTAGGAAGGATTAAAATTAGAGTCTCTTCAAATTACTCTCACCTGCTCATGAATATGATTTTTATTAATTTTTATCTTCCTTGTGAAAACATGGCCAGTAAAATATTTCATTTGTTTTGGCTTCCAAAGTTATGAGTTTTTTTTTTTCAGAAACATCACTAAAAACATATAAAGAAAAAAAAAGAGATTTATTTTGAGAAATGACTTACTAAAAAAAAGAGATTTTGTTTCTTAAAAAACTTTAGCAAATATCTATAAAATTCTTAATTCATTTGTTATTTTTAGTGGCCAGTGCCAAATTATCAAACATAAATAAATATTTACCATTAATTTTTATATGTCCTTTAAAGTTTTTCACTTATATTTAAAAAATATATATTTTTAATACCCTTAGCTGATATATTATTTTATTGTTTTTACTAATTCATGAACTAGAAATACAGATACAAGTGAAAAATTATTAAAATGTTTGCGCTGAAAATATAGAAGACACTTACATTAAATAAATATTGAAATGTACAACAACATTTAAAATGATATTATATTAGTGATAATATTTTCAAGTTTAAAACCTAGAACTAAGAAATTAGGGTTTCTTGACAAAAAAAAAAGAAATTTGGGTTTCTAACAGATAATCTGTCTGAAGTCTTCGTTAAAAAAAAAAATCTGTCTGAAAATTGATTTGTCGAAAATGCAAAATAATAATAAAAAAAAGAAATGCTCCCTCCGATCAGAGAGAGATAGAGAGAAGGCTCAACGATAGTCAATCGTCAGTGTCATCAGAAACTCAAAGGTACGACCTCTTTCCCATTTCTCCCTTCAATCTTTGGATCGTAAAGCTGCCGACTTTATCCCCAATCTCTCCTCTATTTTGCTGAAAAATTGGAACTTGGATTCTAGGGTTTGCTGATTCAGTGATTTACTGGGTGTGCTTCGATTCTAATCTCTTTCATGAATTTACACAAAGATTTACAGATTCTTTAATTCGATTCGATTCAGTTTGTCCATTGGTTTGCTCGGATTCTTGGAAACATCTGAAGAAAATAATCAACTTTATACTGTTGATTCAAGCTCTCTATGTTGCCAATGTGATTCTTATGAAATTGATTTGTTGTAAATGTGTGTTCTTGTGATGAAGTAGGTAACCCTTTAGCTCAGTGTTGTTTTAATGGCGAGGCAAAGGCCTAAACAGTTGGAACCAAACAGGATTGGTTCTTCCAAGATGGGTTTTGATGGAGAAGAAGACGGTTGGGTTTTTGTTAAGAAGCAGAGAGTCATCATTGTCTTGCCTTCTCTTCCGGTAACTGAGTCTTTCACTGTGGAGAAGCCACCTGCAACTTCTCATTCACAAGCTGAGATGAGAGACTTTGTTGTTGCTGATACTCAAGAAGCTGCTCATGTGGTGGTGCCTTCTCTTCCTCTACCTGAACAGTTTGTTTTGCAGAAGCCTGAGACTTGTCAATCACTAATTGAGTTGAGAGACGCTATTGCTAAGGATATACAGGGAACTACTCTTTCTCACACAAGGGTTTCGTCTCTTTCTCGACCTGAAGATTTCATTTTGCAGAAGCCTGGAAGTTGTCAACCACAGGCTAAGTTAGGAGATTTAGTAGCGGATAAGCAGGAAACTACTCCTCTTCACACAGTGGTACCTTCTCTTCCTATACCTGCGCCTTTCGTTTTGCAGAAGCCTGAGACTTCTCAGTCAAGAGACGGTATTGCGGATACGCAAAAACCTACTCCTCTTGATACAATGGTGCCTTATGTTCCTGTAGCTGAATATCCCACTTTGCAAAAACCTGAAACTTCTCAAAAACAAGCTGAGTTTAGAGCAGATAAGTGTGGAGCTTCTCTTGTTCACACAGTGGTGCCTTCTCTTCCGATAACTGAGCATGTCACTTTCCAGAAACCTGGAACTTTGCAATCACAAGCTGACTTAAGGGCCGAGGAGATTCGCAAAGCTACTTTTGTTCACACTGTGGTGCCATCTCCTCCAGTAACTGAACACATCCCTTTGCAGAAACCTGCAACTTCGAAACCACAAGCTGAGTTAAGAGCCAAGGAGACGCGCAAACCTACTCTGGCTCACACTGTGTTGCCTTTTAGTCCGGTGACTGAACATGCCACTTTGAAGAAACCTGCAACTTCGAAATTACAAGCTGAGTTAAGAGCAGTAATGCCTTCTGTTCCGCTAACTGAACATTTCACTTTGCAAAAGCCTGCAACTTCGCAATCACAAACTGATAAGACGCCAAAAGCTACTGTTGCTAGAACTAAGGGTCCTTCTCTTCCAGTAACAGAGCATCGCACTTTGCATAAGCATGTAACTTCTCAGTCACAAGCTGAGCTAAAAGCCAAGGAGGCACTCAAAGCTACTTATGTTCAAGCAGTAGTGCCTTCTCATCCTATGCTTGAATATTGCACTTTACAGAAGCCTGCAACTTCGCATTCTCAAGATGAGTTAAGAGCCAAGACGCGCAAAGCTACTCTTGCTAACACTGTGGTGTCTTCTCTTCCAGTAACTGAACATCGCACTTTACAAAAACCTGCAACTTCTCAATCACAAGCTGAGCTAAGAAGAGCCAAGGAGGCGCCCAAATCTACTCTTGTTCAACCAGTGATGCCTTCTCTTCCTGTGCTTGACTATTGCACTTTGCAGAAACTTCCAACTTCTCGCTTACAACCTGAGCCGAGAGACTTTGTATCAGATGCTCACGAAACAACTGATTTTCAAGCTGTAGACAAACCAGAGAGGGTGATGGATCGCAGGAAAGCTCCTCCAGGTCCAAGGAGATCATCCCAAGCTTGTAGAAAGGATCCGGCCATCCACAGGACCCGGCATACAAGCCACAAGGCTATAAGGTTTCCTAGAGTGATGTGCAGCTCTGTGGTTATGGACAACGAGAAGCTTAGAGTAGTGAACTTAGAGAAGAAGGTTGAAAAAGCTGGAGGGTTGAACGAATGGGTTGGATCCATAGGATTAGGGAGAGACTTTGAGAGGATGCTGAGGGGACAGAGGATGAGTAAGTTTCAAATGGCGAATTTGACAATGGAGAAGCTTAAGCAAATGGGTGCTTTAGCCGTTGGACCAAGGAGAAAGCTTATACATGCTATTCGTTGTGTCTATCACCCTCATTGTCTACGTGCTTCCTTTCACTAGAAATACAACATCTTGTCACAGTTTAGTCTTTCATTGTCTAATAATGAAACTTTGGTATAAGCTTTGTTTGATTAGAGATTTTCAATCTTAATGGTCAAAAGTTTAGGCGTGTTAGGTGGATGGTAGAGCGCTCTAATCTCTGGATATTTGGTAGATTACGGCCTTTTCTTAAATTTGTTGGTGTTCCTTAATTTTTGTGTTAAGTATCTAATTAGAGGTAGCCGTTACTAAGTTTTTTGTCAATGAATGGAATTAAGATTATTGAAGAATTCAATGTTAGATGGAACAGTTTGGATGTATGTGGAATATTTATGTGGTCCAGTGGGACTAATGACATTGTTTTTCTGCTTTGTATTGTAACGTGGGAGTGTGAAATGCAGTTTTGTCACCACTGTTTTGCTAAAACCCTGATGATGTGATTAATATATGGTCTATTTGTGAAATTAACTTTGACAGATGCGATCTCACCAACTTGTTAACGTTGATATATGCAATATTCTCACTAACTACTTAATCCCATTATCTTGTTTCCTATCTTAATACCAACTACAAATCTCTTTCTATACAGGATTTATTTTTTTAATCAAAATCTCTTTCTATATATAGGTAAGTAATGAATGTAGTGTAACACACTGGTTTTTATTTTTAAAACAAAAGAAGTTGAGGCCACATATATACAAGCAAAACTCTCTAAAACACAAAAAAAATCAAATAATAGCTGTATAACACGAAACAAAAATTTCTAAAATAAATAGATAAACCCTCCTTATACGGCATGTATTGGGGTTTGGCATGGTGTGACAAATAAAAGCACACTATAAATCTATGAATTCAAAGATCAGGAAATGGTAACCATGTAACCATTAGGTTAATTTCTATTTTATTTTAAATAAATAATTTTATGAATTATTAAAGGGCAAAATGGTATTACCATTTTTTTGATTTAAGAAAACAATTTTCCCAAGAACATCAAATGATATTCCACCTCATTGCCATTACATGCATCGACAAGATCAATTATTCAAGTTCTATTATTTCGCATTTTAAAAATAGAAAGAAATCATTGGAAACCAAAAATACATGGATATTGTATCTGCCTTCGTTAGGACAAGATCTATCCACGGATCGCGTGGTGCGATATATCGGGTTGCCACGTGAGAATCTTTGGCGGGTTCTATATAAATGGCGGCGAGAGGAGTTTGTACGTCTCCGCATTATCGGAGAGCAATCCAGAAGCCCTCCAAAAAAAAAAACAATAAAAAAAAAAACTAGGCGATGGCGATCAAGGACGTGGCGGCGAACGACGATGCATCTCTTCCTCTAATAACTTCTCCGTCTGCAACGGCCGGAGACAGAACGTCGGCTATTCAGACGCTCGGAAACATTATAGTATCTATCGTCGGGACAGGCGTCCTTGGGCTCCCTTACGCATTTCGCGTCGCTGGATGGTTCGCTGGATCTCTCGGCGTTATTATCGTAGGGTTCGCCACGTATTACTGCATGCTCCTCCTCGTTAGTTCCCTTCCCAACTTTATTAATATGAAATTTGATTTGGTCTTATATGCTCAGGGCGGATCCTGAGACATGATAAGTATAAACATTTGCAAGAAGTTATTACAATTTTTGAAAAAAAATTACATAAACATATAGATTAAATTTTAAGCTCCCAAAATGGTTAAAAAAAAAGGTGAAATTGCATCCTCTACACACAACAATATTTTCCCTAATTCACTTAATACCTTATATCCCACGCCATAATACTTTCTTCCATAGAGACACACTTGTCCCATCATAGTTAAAATTAGGTAAAATTTTAAGCTCCCAAAAAAGATTAGTTGAAAGTTTTAATAAATCGTCTTCATCCTTTAAATTTCAGGACCAGCCCTAGATATGTTAACCCATCCAACTATAATAAAAATCCAAATCTGATCAGAATTTTTATTTAAAAAGCAAATGGTGTTTATAGGGACTAGGTACTTTGGCTATGATATGGTACCACAATTAGGCATAACATATGTATTTTGTATTTTTAGGTATCTGAAAATACCTAAAGTTAAATTGCACTCATTAATCTACATAGCTCAATGTAACTTAATATTTTGAATATTTTTGAAGATTTTCGTGATTGTTTACCAGTTTTTAGGTTTTTTTTTATTACTTTTAATAAGTTTAGTTTGTTGATGGAGTTTGATTAATTATTATCCGTTTTTTGGATAATTTATATATTTGAATATTTTTGGTTAATGCTCAGTAGTGAATCTAGAGAAGAATCTAGTTCGTGATCCCCTGAAACATCAACATGTGTATGTTGCAGATACAATGCAGAGATAAGCTAGAATCAGAGGGACAAGAAGACTCTAAAACATACGGTGACTTAGGATTCAAATGTATGGGAACAAAAGGTCGATACCTGACCGAGTTCCTCATCTTCACCGCACAATGCGGTGGATCAGTAGCGTATCTAGTGTTCATAGGACGTAACATGTCATCAATATTCAGCTCATACGGATTAAACATGGTCTCTTTCATCTTAATCCTCGTCCCAGTTGAAGTTGCATTATCATGGATCACTTCTTTATCAGCTCTCTCGCCTTTCAGCATCTTTGCTGATATATGCAACATCATAGCCATGTGTTTCGTTGTGAAAGAAAACGTGGAGATGGTGATTGGAGGAGATTTTTCGTTTAGTGACAGAACAGCTATTGCTTCTACAGTTGGTGGTTTACCGTTTGCTGGAGGAGTTGCTGTGTTTTGTTTTGAGGGTTTTGCAATGACTTTGGCTCTTGAAGGGTCGATGAGGGAGAGAGAAGCGTTCCCTAAGTTGTTGGGTAAAGTGCTTGCTGGGATTACGTTTGTCTACATGTTGTTTGGGTTTTGTGGTTATATGGCTTATGGAGATGAAACTAAGGATATCATCACGCTCAACCTCCCAAATAATTGGTCTGCCATTGCTGTGCAGGTAAAAAACTATTTTTTGTTATGATTGTACAGTCATATGCTCTGTTTTGGTTATGAGTGTGTCTTGATCATGTTAAGAATCTTAACCACACAAGCCTGGTTGAGTGGTACATCGGGTTTCGAAAGGTGTTAAGCACCCGGGTTCGAAACCTACCAAACTCAAATTTACCCACGACATGGGTATCTAATTACCATTGTGAGCAACTGGTTTATTTGGCGACGGTGGACATGCCCTAAGGCCATGTTTACAGAGAGATTCTTGTGATGGAGTTTTTAACATAGTATAAAAACCGTCTCTTAACTTTAATTAAGAAAAACTAAGAATCGATTCTTAAATGAGAACTCCAACTTAAGAATGCCTAATAAACATGTCCTAAGAGATTAGTCGGTTGGGCCTCGGTCCACTGGATACCGAATTATATATAAAAAATGAATTTTACATTATAGAAACTCAATGCTTACCTATTTTTCGTTTTAAACAGATTGGTTTATGCGTGGGATTGACGTTTACATTCCCCATCATGGTACATCCGCTTAACGAGATCATAGAGCAGAAACTGAAAAGGATCGAGTGCCTTCAAAAGCATCATCATCATCAGTACAGCAACGAGACAGGTTCAATCTCCAGATACGTAGTATTAATCACGAGGACGCTTCTGGTGGTAGGACTCGCTGCAATTGCGTCTTTAGTCCCAGGCTTCGGTACATTTGCATCTCTGGTTGGTAGTACTGTGTGTGCACTCATTTCGTTTGTGTTGCCAGCTTCCTATCACCTCACGCTACTCGGTCCATCGTTAAATCTATGGAACAAATCTGTTGATGTGTTCATCGTGATTTGTGGGTTGGTCTTTGCTGTCTATGGTACATATAACACCGTCGCTGGATTGTAAAAAAAAAAGAAGTGAATCTGTGTAAAACGAACACATGCATCAAACGAAATGTATAGCTTGTTTTACATGAATCTATCCACTGTTGTATGATCATTTAATTGGATGTCAATAGAGACATATTTTTGTTAATTCTTTTCGCGATGATTGGTTCTACACTTCTATTTAAATATTTACTTGGACAGACATAGATCATGTAACTCGTCAGACACACTAGACACAAGTACACAGTCTTTATACTATAAGTCTATAACCATTAACCAGCTGTTACAAAAAAAAAATTCGAGTAAACTTATTTTAACACACAAGTGTATATTTAGGGTGTTCTTGCCCATATAGCTTTGCTGATTAATATAATTTGAAAAAAATAATAGGCATCAACATGCTATTTAGAAATAGAGTTTTCTGATGATTTTATCCTCTTGAAAAAATCAAATTACTATTTGTTAAGTAGATTCAAGTTTCAAAAATACCATAAGCTGTTTTCAAAAATAGTGGGATATATTAGACGAATGCGTACAAAATAATATTGCCGAAAATGATTTAATAGGAGTAATAGTCGGTAAAATAGAAATAGAAAAATATGAAAATAGCAATTTTAGAAGTAAAGTAACCCTAAAATATACAACGAAAAAAATCCAAAGTATAAACGGAAATAAGTGAACTTAATTAAACTTCATAGATGTTCATCAGTTTTGAATTTTCTACAAAATTCTTGAACAAATATCAATCTTTTAAAAAGTTTACATTCTATATAAATGTTGATGAGTTTTTCCTGTAAAAATGTTGTTTCATCTTTCTTTATTTGAATACTTAGCTTTTTTGACATCAACCTCCTAGTTAAAAGCTAAACTAAATTATAGTGGCAACGTTTAAGACTCCAAACATTTATATCTTTTATGCATTATTTGAGAGGGGCTATAACATTTGAGGTACTTATATATATCACAACCATAATGATTTGTAGTATTCATAGAGAAATATATTGGTTTATCTAAATATATAATATTTTTTATTAAATTAACTACAAATTAATTATTACATGTTCTTTATTTTTAAAATAAAAATTATGGATTTTTTTTTAAATAACTAAAGTATATATGATAATTAATAATTTTGAATAATAATAATTTGATAAAAAGTTATGTTTTAAACAACCATATTAACCAAATAATGAAAATTAAATAATCTTATTAACCAGATAATAAAATATTATATTTTTCTTTATATGTTCACTTTTGAATTAAAAAATGACTATAAACTATTAAAAATATCACAGTAAATTTTATGATCAACAGTTTAAGATTTTGTTATGACAAGATACAAATCATATAATGTAGAAACTTTTACCTAGTAAATATTTAAATTAAAAGCTATATATATATATTAATACCGTTTAAATTAAAATATATATCATACAAAAACATAAAATTATTTATTTTTGTGATTTGTTTTGAATAAATATTTTTGATAAAATAGTTGAAAAATATTGAAAACTTAATATTTAAATTTTAAACTATGCTTTTAAAAAAAAATTATATTACTAAATTATTAAACATCTCACAGTAAAAAAATTAATATCAGTTATTTAAAACTTTTGTTAGAAAAATATATAAAAGACCATAAAGAGCCACAATTCACAAACGAGTTGGCCCGTAGGTGAAACGGATAAGGATAAAGTCTGTAAAAATATTTTTAAAAGGGAAAAGAGCTTACGCGACAGGTAGGAGTCGAACCTACGG
>JABAYD010060078.1:0-33015 GCA_014822095.1 Diplotaxis tenuifolia
AGAAGATGATGAAGAAGATGGTGAATTGAGATGAATTGAGAGAGAAAGTTAGTTATGAATGTAACAATATTATTGACTTTCTCAAAATGTAAATGTACAATGTGGTTTACCTTATATACACATCTAGAACCCGGTTTAATCATATATACAAGTACCGGTTTATAACTCTAATAAGTTTCTTGATTCTCTTACGTTATTTTGTTTGGGGAACTCTCTTAAACACGAAGAGTTCTCTTTTCTCTCTGTTTCATGATTCTCTTACGTATCTTTTTTGACGTATCGTAATCGTAATTGAAGGAAACATAAAGTTAGGTTATGAAACGAGTACTTGTTTGTTTTCTCTTTTGGTTTCTCGGGAAAATGATCTGAAGTTTCTTTTTCCTCTCTCTTTCATGATTTCTTTAAGTTATTTTGTTTGAGGTATCATAATCGAAGAAGACTTCACAGTTAGGTTAAGAAAACATTAGGGTTTTTTCTTTGATTTTGATGCATGTTGTTGAAGAAGTGCAGTTCTAGGGTTTAACTCATGGAGGGGGGAGAAGAACCTGAGCCCCAAGCCACTATAAGTAGGTTGGTGAGCCTAATCCGTATCTCGAGAGAGAGAGAGCAACGATTCTCCTAGTTTTGTATGATTGGGATGAAAAGAAATTTAATGGGGACTTTTTGCTATCGGACGAGTACGCATCCATCGTAAGCCGTTTCGTAAGACGACCAACATTTACCTCGAGCATGGTATGTGGTTTATGAACTTCGGTTATTTAACATTTTCACAAAAACACTTAGATCGAATGTAACATTTAGGCTAACTATTTGGTCATTGGTAATATATATAGCGTCGGTGCAATAGGTGCAATGACTTGGCAGAGTCAAAAAATCTGGGATGTGGTCACTATCTCTGTCGCCAATGCTTTACAGGTTCTTTGATTCTGCATTGAAATTTGATTCGGCATTTCAATAATGTTCTTAGACGTTTTTTTTTTATATATCTTTTTAGGTTTCATCGAAGCTCCAATCCTTGATGGGAGAGTCGTTATGATGTGTCCTAACTATGACTGTGGAAAATTCCTTTTACTTGATCGTCTGAGAGATCACATGTCCAATGAAGCAGGAGCAAGATATGACCTTTCTCTAAAGATGCCTCATCAAGCCATTTTTCCTGTGAGTCATATGATGTAGTGAAACTATTTTCCATTCATTAAAACTTGTCACATGTGATTTAATTGATTTAGTTTGCAGGAAAAGGTTTGGAATAGAGTAGTTAGTTTTAAAAATAATTTCATTGTTAACGCTTGTTTAATTTTTTCATTGCAAACAGAGTTGAAAGTTGCTCTGCGAGCAAGGAGGAAGGAGATTTGTTTGATTGCTATAGTAGCAATTTATCAGCTCTTTGACTGAAGATATCAAATAAATAGGAGAAGAAAGGAGAAGCAGAAATGGCCTTGGACAGAGATGAAGCACCCTAGATAGCAGTCGCTCCACCAACAGCTACCACCAATTTATCAGATAACAAGACTTTTGAGTCATTACTATTCTCGCTGTTATCAAATGCTCAGACATATCTTTGACTTGTTGAGGAACACAAGTTTTCCAGTGCTTACTAAGACATATTGTGGTATGATACTATTAGCTAAACCTTTCATCTTGCCTCCTGTCTCAGTTTCTTTATAAGAGCTGAGATTCCAGTACCATAAACGAAGAACCAACCTCTTGATGCACCATTAAAACTTGTCCCAAAAATCTCACTCAGAACCAAGATCCCTCAACACTTTCATACTTTTCTTTGTTAACATTGTCTACAAAACACTGCTTAAGAACTTTAAAAGCTGACGTTGGGATCGAATAACTAGACCCATTTGCTAAAACACACTCTCCTCAACTTGATCAGAGCTTCTCCCAAAAAGCTGATTTGTTTACTTGAGCCACACAACAACATTAGGATGGGGATGGAGTCCACGCATAAGACACTCAGCGTGATCAGTAGCAGATCTCTGAAAAAATACTGGTGAAAATATTGTTAATTATATTTTTTTAAAGTTAATCCGTTGGTTGGCTATAAGACTTAAGAGTTTTACAGTGCTTTTACTTTTTCAAGTTTTTGGAAAAACAGTTACGTAGGATAATTGGTTTAAGTAGCACCGTCAAACACATATAAAATCATCGGTTATCAAATCATTCATGTAACAAAAAAAAAATTGTAGCATTGTTAAAAGGATACTCCCCTTCTTCAATGTTAATGCTATGCATTAGTGGAAATATTAGACACAACGTTTATATATATTACGAACCAAAACTGGTTTTGAAATTTACATTAAGCGTCCAGTTTTTCCTCAGCCTTTGAGTAATAAAACCCTCCCTTGTGTTGTTCTGTACCCTGTTGTTACCTCTCCTTGTCACTTCCAGAGACGCCTCACGTAAGTTCTGAATCCCTCGACCAAGCTTTGCAATCGAAGAAGCTGAAGGGAGCGCCAGAGCTGCACGTTCAATCCCGCGTTTATAGACTAACAATCCACAACAAATTACAAGACTGGCTCCAAAGACCACCCTTGGTAAGGCACCGACAGGTTTTGCTAGTTGTTTCCGCATCTTCATCGTATAGAATGCAGCTCTCATGGCAGAGAAGCTAGTACTTTGAGCAGAAGATAAACCAAACTTTGTTACTGCTCTGATGATTTTCCTCGTGGATAAAAAAGATGGTTTCTCCCAAGACAATGGTTGGGCTCCGGAACTAGCAAACCACGGTGCCATTACTGTTGAGGGGTACGCCACTCTGGTAAATGCAAATGGCATTGCCTTGTGAGTCAAGAAAGGGTTCAACGGGGCTTTAATTGTTGAAATCTTGAACATAGGAGAAGCAAAAAAGGCCTTGGATAGTGTTAAAGCACCTCCTGAATCATCATTACTATCAAAACCCTGCTGCACCCTATGCTCAGTGGACATATCTTTGACTTGTTGAGGAACACAAGTTCCCCAGTGCCTACGAAGACCTTCGAGGTTACATGCATCTACTACCGCTACTATAGTCTTAAATTTCTTAGCCTGACTACGAAGCTCATCCGCCATAAGTGCATAAGCTTTGTCCGTAAAAGAGAGCTTTGAAAACTGAACTTGGGTTCCTGGATTCTTGATAGGTATCCGACCAGCATTGTTCGAAGCAGTTCTAAGACATTCAACTGCATCCCGGAATAGGTAAACTTCATTAAGCTTCTCTGTATCAATGGATTCCCCTTTATATACATCATAGAATATCTTTTTGGCACTCTGTAGAGCTTTCCTAATGGCTGGGAGATCATCAAATAATGTGTTATGAATATGAACAAGTATGTAATAAGTGGAACGAGCAAATCGTGGAGCCCTTCTGTTTGATTCTTTATTCCCTTTACTGAGCTGACAAGATAATAGTCTCTGCATTAGTGCTTGTTGATCATTGATTAGAGCAGAACCTTGATGATAAGCTTGTCCTGTGAGAGTTTTCTTTAGACTTTTCATGACAAAAGGAGAGTCAAGTACCACATACGTTGAACCAACATCACCAGCCACCTTTTCGACAGTCAATAGATGCTTATTAAAACCTATCCCAAAAATCTCCTCCATAACCAAGTTCCCTGCAACACGTTTGTACTTTCTTTTGGTATGACTTTTGTCTGAAACACAACGTGTAAGAACTTCAAAAACTGACGTTGGGATGATCGAACCAGTAGAGCCCTCTTCTAACACAATCTCCTCCTCAGCTGCTCCATAAGCTGAAGGGTTCACCTGAGTCACAACAGCATCAGGACGGAGTTCACGTATGAGACACTCGGCGTCAGTGGCAGATCTTTGAGATAAGTTGTGAACAGAGAGTAAGTAAATGGTGGAATCATGCTCGGGGACTTTGATTGCAAACACAAAGTTCTTTGTACTCTCAGGCACGGCAAGTCTCTCAACAAGCTCCTTTGATTCCTTCAGGTCACTATCCATTATTGAAATATGGCAATAGATCTTAGTTAATTTCCCAGTCTGAATGACTTCTTGCACAACGGGCTACACTATATATAGATCTGCAAAACTAAAATAAGGAAATACCAACAATTTCCTTTTTTCAAAAATTGAATCTGTAGCTTAACATTTTTGTTTTTATAATAAATAATGTATTTTTTTGTTCGAGCCCAAATTATTTACTTTTCAAAAAATGTAATATACTCAGTTTATTTGGATGAGAAGTTTTTTTGGATAGTTTTTTTTTTAAGTTTTTGTCACAAAAATCGATATGCATTTATTTGTTTACCTTACGTTTAAATATAGACTTAGGGTTTTTATGTAAAAAAAGACTTAGGGTTTTAGAATTAAAAGGTGGGGATTTGGAGATTAAAGTTTCAAATTTAAAAAAATAAAAAAATAGTTATTATAAATTTCAAAAAATAATTGTCTTGGTCATTTTATTTTTAGAGAGCTATTTTTGTGATATTTTTTTTAAAAAAAGGCCATTTAAGATAATTGGCTTTATTGAATTCTAATAACTTACAGTAAATTTATCTATTAAAATTACATAAAACGATTACTGAAAAATAAACCGATATGTTTTGCCTATTTGATGATGTAATTATTTCATGTACAGTATTAATGAAAAAAAATTAGATACAACGTTTACAAAAATAACGAACCAAATTTGGTTTGTAATTCAAATAATTAAGCGTCAAGTTCCTCAACCTTTGACTAAGACCCTCCATAGCGTTATGCACCCTATAGTTTCCTCTCCTTGTCACTTCCAGAGACGCCTCACGTAAGTTTTGAATCCCTCGTCCCAATTTTGCAATCTCAGAAGCTGAAGGAAGAGTCACAGCTGCACATTCAATCCTTTCTTCACAGTAAAGCAACCCCGCACAAGTTGCAAGACCGGCTCCAAACACAGCCAAAGGTAAGGCACGGACAGGTTTCGCTAGTCTCTTCCCCATCATCATCGCATAGAACGCAGCTCTCATGGCATCAAAGCTAGTAGCTTCAGCTGAAGTCAAAACATACTGTGTGACTCCTCTGATTCTCTCCGCGGATACCAATGTCCTCAATACCAATGCCTTGCGTGTCAAGAAAAGGTTCAAGAACTTGGCCTTGGATAGTGTTAAAACACCTGCACCAACCGCCACCACTGGGATTAGCTTTGAATCATCATTACGTTCAAAATCATGCACCGTATGCTCCTCCGTCGACGACGTAACTTTGAATTCTTGAGGAACACGAGTACTCCAGTGCCTCCGAAGACCTGCGAGGTTACCTGCATCTACTACCGCTACTATGTTCTTAAACTTCTTAGATTGACTACGAAGATCATCTGCCATAAGAGCATAAGCTTTTTCATCAGAAGAGAGCTTTGAAAACTGAACTTCGGTTCCTCGGTTCCTGATGCTTAGACGACCTGTATTGTTCAAAGCAATTCTAAGACCTTCAACAGCAATCCTGAACAGGTAAACTTCAGAAAGAGCCTTTGCATCAACGGCTTCACCGTTATTTACATCAGCCAACATCTTTGTGGCACTGTGTAGAGCTTTCCTAATAGCTGGGAGATCATTGAATATGTTATGAAGCTCAACAAGTAAGTTATAAACGGAATGTGCAAATAGTGGAATCTCAGGACCACTATCAGATTCCATCTGAGTGATATGTGAAGATAAGAGTCTCTGCATCAGTGACTGTTGATCATTACTTATCTGAAACCCTAAAGCAGAGCCATAATAATAATCTTGTCTTGTGAGAGATTTAGTTAGACCGTTCATAACAAAAGGAGAATCAAGAACCGTAAACGTTGAACCAACCTCTTCAGCAACCCTTTTAGCAGCCAATAGATGAGCATTAAAACTTGTCCCGAAAATCTCTTCCATAACCAAGTTCCCTGCAACGCTTTGGTACTTTTCTTTGTTAAGACTTTCGTCTGAAAGACAATGTGTAAGAACTTTAAAAGCTGACGTTGGGATGATCGAATCAGTTTCTGAGCTCTCCTCTTCTCCGAAAGCTGAAGGGTTCACCTGAGTCACAACAGCATCAGGACGGAGTTCACGGATGAGACACTCGGTGTCAGTGGCAGATCTTTGAGATAAGTTCTGAACAGAGAGTAAGTAAATGGTGGAATCATGCTCAGGGACTTTGATTGCAAACACGAAGGTCTTTGTACTCTCAGGGACTGAGAGTCTCTGAACAAGATCCTTTGATTCCTTGAGGTCAGTATCCATCGTTGAAAAGGGTAATAGATTTCGCAGACTATCCATCTCAAAACCTTAGTCTTCTTCTCTCGACCAAAGAGTTTTTTTATTTTTTTTCTGAAAAATAGTGAAGAGACCAAAGAGTTCTTTGCCCAAATACTATTTTAAGTTTGTGTCTTATATCGATAAACAAAACAAAAAGTTCGTCTTGGAGAACAAGCAAAAACTTGAAAAACAAGCAAAAGCAGAAAGCTAATCAATCTTTTTTGGTCAAAAAAGAAAATAAATCTATAATATTTTATTACATAAGTTTGTGGTCCAATATAAGGTTAAAAAAATGATAAAGTTTACTTGTTTAACAAATATCTTACTTTTTATGGACTAATATCATTTTTATAAGTATATACTTCACAGTTAATTATAAGCTTTCATCACCCGCAGGACACGTCATCCTGAATAAAGCTTCATTGCCACTCATGTTCAAACCTCATTGGTCTGTCACTCTCATCACCAAGTGTCAGCGCTTTCTTACATAAAACAAAAAATTTATCTTTTTTGTTAAATTTTCTAATTCCAAAGAAACACAATGAAACAGTGTTTGTGAAATGAATCAACATTGTTCGGATCATCAAAGGCGAAGCGTAAGAGTGTCATAATCAACTTTTGATAATATAAAACAATGTGGAATAAATATGTGTCATAATCAACTTTAAAAGAATGTTTGTTAATTATAAAAAAAAGCTATGTATAATTATGATTTTGTTATAAAGTCATTGAATCACAAATCTTAAGTCCATCTCCTCAATATAACCCATTTACATTCCATCTTGTAAACCTTGGGGCCATGAATGAATCAACTTGCAACAACAACAAAGAAGAAAAATCAAACTTGAGCAGCTCGAGCAGCAGCAGATGCTGAAGACCTCAAGAGTGGTTGAAGAGCTTTTACTACAATACTCATGTTTGGTCTAAACTCTGATTCGTATTGCACACACAACGCTGCAACCGCCGCAAGCTGTTTGTTTACCATCAAAAACACACACACATGTTAGCTAGCTTCAAGTAGTGTTAATTTTACTCAATATAAAACTGAATTAGTATAACCTTTGCAACAGCTTTAGGTGGATACTCTCCTTTGAGTTTTGGATCAACACATTGCTTCACTTTGTCTTCACTCAGCCTTGGAGTTGCCTGAAAATACATATAATTTACATTAAAAAAAAAGTTGTATATAGCCAAGAAAGGATTAAGTAATTTAAAGTTAACTTACCCAAGTGACAAGACTTTGCTGACCACGTGGCATAGTATGATCAACCGGTTTTCTCCCGGTTAGTAACTCCAAAAGCACAACTCCAAAACTGTAAACATCACTCTTCTGTGTCAACTGTCCTGTCATTGCATATCTACAAACCCCAAAAATGTATAATATTACAATCTTTCAAGTTGCCAAGAATCAAGATTTTGGTTTTGGTAAGCATTATACTCTGGTGCGTGATAACCAAATGTTCCCAAGACTCTAGTGGAATGTAAACGAGCAGCCATATCAGGAGCTTGGTTAGACAGATTGAAATCAGCAATCTTGGCTTTGAAGTCATCGAAAAGAAGCACATTGCTAGAACGAACATCTCTGTGTATAACAGAAGGTTGAGCCTTCTCATGTAAATACTCTAATCCTTTAGCTGCATCAACTGCAACTCTGACTCGTTGCATCCACTCAAGTGCTGGACCAGGTTGTGCTCCTTGTACTCCCTTTCTTCCGTGTAAAACATCGTGCAAAGATCCCATTGTGGCAAAGTCATAAGCAAGGAGACGAATGTTTCCTTCAACGCAATAACCAAGAAGCTGAACGAAGTTATCGTTCTTTAGCCTCGAAACATTTGAGACTTGAGTCAAGAACTCGATGTTCGTCTCTGGTTCTGATGAATTGTCGAGTTTCTTCACAGCCACGGCTTTGCCATCATCAAAGTTTGCGTAGTAGACTCTTCCGTATGATCCTTCTCCTATCAAAGCCTTTGATCCAAAGTTCTGAGTCTTTTCTCTGAGCTCAGACAATGACATTGCAGGGACTTCAATAGTAGTAGGCTCCTTCAAGACGGAAGGAGGCTTCATAGGAGCTGGTGGTTTCTTATTGTTACGTCCTACGCAAGCAAAGAATATTAATAGAAGACGAAAGCTACTGTAACTTGCGAAACAAGCAATAATTAAAGGAGGGCTAAGAATATATAATTGAATAGGTTTCATTAATCATGATTGTAGTTGAAGAAAAGAGCGATGATTTATACCGTAGTCGAGGTGACGTGTAGGAGGGGTTTTGGATCGGTTAGGTTCAGCTGGAGGGTGGTAAGATTCTTTAACATGACATGAACAACATAGCCACCTACGCATCTTCCCTTTCTTGCCTATGTCAAGATCGTCTACAGATCTTGTTTTATCTAACCGAACAAAGCGGCTGCTTGGTGAACGATCATTGGCCTGCAAGTTACATCAAAAATCAATCAATGTGATGTTCTAAAATGTTCTAAAAAAATGGAAAAGAAACAGAGGACTCTGTCATCAAATCAACAACATTTGTCTCTATCATCATCAACAACAAATTAGGTTTTGTTTTATGATTCCTGATCACCATTATTATGCAACAACAAACACAAAAGCTGGTTTTGTATGATCACCATTGACCTAAACGTTAACATCATTACATGACAACAAGAGTGGACATTTTTTTTTATGGGATCAAAGATAGTTTTGCTTATTTACCTTTTGACCACGTCGATGAAAATCACGATCCATGACGCAAAAATGCTAATAGAAACACGAGCAGTGTTGAGCCAGAGAGGAGAAATCAAAATGAGAGGTTGCAGGGACAAAAGGCAGACGAGATAGAAGAAGAGAGAAACACAAAAGATAAAAAAGGAACAGAGAGAAAGGGAAGGAAAAAAAGAACAGCAAAGGAAACGTCAAAAGGAAGCGACAGAGAGGCACGTACACATGTTCAAGAATAGAACCAACGTCCCAAATATGGAGAATATTATATTAGTAAATAAAAGTGAAAAGACAGAGAAAGGAAGAACGTTTAAGACACGACAAAACATGCAACAAACTTTACAAAAGACTTCTTGTAATAAACAACAACAACAGGAACACACAACGTGCCAGAAACGAGCCAGATATAAGATTAACCGAGTAAACGAGTCTTCATATAGTCTGTTGTACATTCCAAAGAGCAATGTGGACCATCGCTAGAAACGTTGTAATACATAGGGAACCTACGACGAGCGTCACAACTAGAGCATAATGGTCTAGAATTCGTATCGTTGCGAACCGCTTCTATCTTCACGCCATGCGCCATGAATGAGAACCCTGGCTTTATATTCAACGAGTCTCCAACCACACAATCAACATGACACGTGACTCCACAATCATTGCATGTATAAAACCATTTCTCAGGTTTGGTTTCGGCTTCGCACACCGTACACCAGTATTTACTCACCTTCTCACCACCACTACCACGGCACAGCACTAAAGAATGATCATCACACCTGTGCTTTTTCACTACCGGCAGAGTAGCGCATTTGAAATCCAAAGTATACTCACAGTCAACGCAACTCAGCACATAGATGTTAGTCTCATCGCAAGCCATACAAGTGCCACGGTCTAGCGTGGGGATGAAGTTTTATGTTCTTGAACCGAGAGAGAGATGCACAATGCACATCTAGTACTATATTCTCACCATCCTCATATCTAAACCCACTTACAAATCTACCACAAGCACCACATTCATGGGACTGATCGCTCTTCTCCTTACCGGGGTGAAGAGTAAGTATACGTGTGGACAGTCTTTTCCTTAGAGGAAGATTAGCACATTTTTCGTGAAGAAAGAAATCACATTCCATACACTTTTAATGCTTATCCTCAGAAGAAACTGGATGAGCGCAAGCTTCACAATGTTGTTGTATGCCTGCTTCAACATCTCCACCACCACCAATAAGATATAAGTTGTGTAGTTAATGAAATATATGATTTATTACCCCTTCTTCGATTGTTTTAAAAGGTGCAGTCTCTACATACTTCTCATTTATCCCTTCGAGTTCGATCCCATCCCACACGTCTTTTCTTGTTGCGCACAAGGAGTGAACTGAAAAATCTGGACATTTATTGCATGAATAAGCTCCGTACCTCCAGTTGATATCCTGACGACAGACTTCACACACCCGATCCTTAGGACTTAGAGGATATGAATGAGATACTCTATGATCATGACGGTTGATGTTTATGACATGTGGTAGATCAATACAATCATAATGGAAGACATACATAAGGGTTTCGTTCACCGTGTGTACCACAAGCGTTACATGTGAAGGAAACGTCCCTACCCATGATGGTGAGTCCATGCTCGTCGTGGCACTTTGGATGATCCAATGTGACTGGCGGCGGATTGTTTGCGCAGTTCATGTCTACGCTGAAATCGCATAGCTTGCAATGGTAGATGAAGTTGGAGTGTTGATGTTAACAGAGGCTGCATTTTCCGTGAGCGTAGTTAGGTGGCCCTAGGAGACGAAGCTCTAGGGGATGGCTTGAGTGGCATGGGTGGTTGATATTCTCTGGTGAGCTTGGAACGCAAGAGGGATGCCATTTCATTTTGCAGAAAGAGCATTCGTATAATGGGTTCCAAGCAACGAGTTTTCCGGTAGACTTATGGCACTCCTCGCAGCTATCACCAATTAAACCAACTTTGTAACATAAACGATGTTCATGCCAAAAGAGATCAACATACTCATTTAGGGACACCATTTTGTGGATATGATAGATGAAGAATTAGGAAGAGAAGAAATGAATATGGTTTTCATTTATCCTTCTTGTATATACAACTACCAACTACCTAGGGCCAAGGTCTCATTTACTTCAATTGACTCAAAAAGATATATAGCACTGTTGTGTAGTCTTTTCTTATTTCAAATTGATCATTGTTACCTGCACGTCTGACTAGTAAATTTAAAGTATGTGTTGAGAATCCAAAACTTTTATAATAGTATTTTCACCAGATTATTAAAAACTTTTTCAACCTTGAGGAAGCAAATGTTCCCAGTAATATGCATTTATGACTGAGTTTTGAAATAGTAACTTTGTTGTGAAACCTACTACCGGTTAGAAAACTATCAACCATACCAGTAAAACTACTATTTCCTCTTGACGAAATAAATACTCCCAATAAAATATCTATCAAACTCGAATGCATTTATCTGTGAGGTTTAAAGTCCAACCTAATTGTGAAACCTACTACGGTTAGAAAAATACAACCACCATGAGAAAAGTCCACACGCAATAAAAGGTGTAGGAGTCAATAATGGACATGACTACTTGTTTTAAAAAAAAAAAAATCATTAGCATATAAACATAGAAAGGTATAGTATACAGCAGAGAGTATTCATACAGGAGTTTAAGGAAATAATGTTAGGTACATCGGGAAAGCTTTGAAGTGAAACCTTGCAAGACTTTGGTCATCAATAGTCGCTTTCTACGAGCAAAAAGAAAAAGAAAATACAAGATGCTTCGTTCCAGCATCAACGTTGAAGAACGTTGTCTCTTGAAGTAAACTTGTTTCCATGTAATGTGATTTTCCAGCAGTCGAGTTGGATGATGAAGACTGAAGGCTTCTTTGGTACAACTGAATCAGAGATTGATAAACAAATACTAAGCTAAGATCTTGAGGGTTGTGGAAGAGAAAGATTATGAAATTTAACCCAAATAATAAAGCTATCAAGGTACCTCGAAGTTTATCGTCTCTTGTGATTAGTCCAAATGTTTGAGATGTCTCGCGGATCATTATGCCTTGTACACCAGTGAATGATTCAATCTTGCATTCAGCAACTGGCACAATTAAAAACATGTTGCCCTGATTAGCATGAACAAATTCCAATATGAAAAAGGATATTGCGTGGACAGTTCATGGAGGATGACTAGTCTAAAGGTGTGTGATCAAGTGTACAGAGAAGTTGATTAGTGAAAGTGAGAGCTAAAAGAACATATGATTACCAAACATGAAGGCACCATGAAGATCTGCTGATAGAAGATTTGAGGCTAACTGAGCCTTCCTGCAAAAAAAAAGTAGATACACTTAAGAATGGTCACCAAGCTTAAAATGATTGCGAGTGTTACCTACATTACACCTAAAGCACAATGCCTAAAACAGTATGTAGCTGATTCTTACCCGGTCACCTTGATGAGTTTCATCATGTAGCTTTCCCACATACCATGCATTGGCTTATACAAATCAAACCTGCACTCCACACACACAAGTGAACCAGTAATACTTTAAAACTCTCTTCAAACTATCAGAGCTAAAGGAGTCAGTTCAGTCCCTCTATGAAAGCTTTAGAAAAGAAAGAGAACTAACTTTTGGAGATCTTGAGGCAAATCCAGAGCACCGGATTTCTTGAGTCGCTTCATAGACATACGTGTTTTAGAACGTTTTGAGTTCATCAGTGATGCTTTTTTAGAACCGGAGGCTGAAGAAGAACGTGACTGTACGAAATTATCAAGAAGGATGTAGTTGTTCTCCTCCACCTTCTTCTCATTTTTACCTTGCAAGTACTTTTGAGCAGAGTCACCGCTTCTAAGGAGAGTATGCAAAACCTTGTCAGCTATATTCTTCTTTCCACTAGACAACTAAATCACAAAAACAAAACAACACATGAGCAACCACTATCTCAAAATCATACAGAAGAAGACAGTGGTACCTACCTTAACATTGGTAGCCAACAACTTATCATCAACGGGATGAGACAGTTTTGTATAAGCAGCAAAACCATCATCCTGCGGATCTATAAAGCCAAACTTTCAATCGATATCACAGTCCAGTACAAAGCTTATAAAGTGAATCAATCAAAGAACAAACCTTTTGTTATAGGTTTCTTTGCAGGAGTAGGTAGTGAATGAGGTTTAAGTGGTTCTTTAGAAGAGACATTGACATGATCAGAAGCTCCCTTCTTGTCTTTCTCATTCTTTTGTTGTTGTTGTTGCTGCTGCTGTTGACGAAGTTGATCTTTTTGAAGCCTTTGTTGGATGGCATCCATTGAACGTTTTCTCGGATCATGAACAACACTCTCTGTAGCCATTGCTAGCCAGATGAAAACACTAGACTAGCTTCTCTACAGCTGATTACTGAAAGAGCAATACACAAGAAAATAACACCAGTGTATAATTATCATTCCTTTTCAAAACCCTAAAACAAATAGGGTCTAAGAAGCATACGAAAAGCACAAATCTTCTTCAAAAAGTTCATCACTTTCTACAGAATTAGGAGCTTCTGATGTTCAGAAAGCTCAGTCTTTTCTTTGGATACTAATCTAGAAGACTCAATTAACTATCAACATTAGAAAGAGTAGAAACTCTACGCAGAATCTGATCCAACACAAGTTTAGGTCTTAACCAAAAGACTAGCAAAACTAATGACGAACAACTGAAAATATACCTTACTAATGAGTAATGGACGGAGAAAGTAAGACCGTCCGTCAATTCACGGTGAGCTACTGACGCGAGTTTAAATCGGTCGGAAGAAAAAAGAGACGAACACAAAGTTTTGTTTTTTATGATGTCGGCCGATGAACAAGAGAGCTCTCTATTGAAGAAGGAAAGGAGATGATCACGTGAACCCTAATAAACTCACGTGACATTCTTTAACTGTCTTTTTTTCACGCGCGCACACAAAAAAAAAATATATTTAACGCAAACCGGGAAATTCGGATAAAAGAAATAGTGCATCTCACAAACCAGAAGGAAAAAGAATACAGTCAATAAACATGTAAAAACAACAGAGGAAATCATTTATATGTTCCGTGAATGGAAAATGTATAACAAATACTCAATACGTAAAACGGAAAAAAATGTAATAAAAAATTTATATGCATATAACAAAAAGGGCAGACCCGAGGGAGGTATGCCACTCTCTCACCAGTACAAGTTTCACAACAAATCCCTCTCAATTAAGTTCATACTAAGAAAAAAGGAAAAAAAGAATGATGAGTGAAGATCAAGCCAAAGAATATTGTAGAACAATCCGAGGAACCTGGAGTATTTCCGTGAAGCGGCTGGGCGTTTAATCAATTGATATTACATATCTCACGTAAAGAAATAGAGTGTTCCGTTCTTGATTTTACAAGTGGGGTCTAGTGTGGTTTATGTTTGGCTTTGGTCTTACCTGTATCCACCACCATATTGTTGTTGCTGAGGATTGTAACCGCCTTGACCCATCATTGGATTATAGTTGTTGTTGTTGCCTGGCATGTTTTGACCAGGGACCATCCCTGGATTTGGGTTTTGTGGTTGCATCGCATAGCCTTGCCCATATCCTCCTCCCATGTTCATGTTCATGCCTGGTCTCATTCCCATTCCCATACCACCCATGGGTTGTTGGTTTTGGTTCATACCTCCATATCCACCAACACCCATTCCTCCACCGCCCATGGGCATGCCAGAGCCTACCATTGGATTTGGTGGAGGTCTCATAGCAGTTGCACCTGCACGTCCTAAACCAGTACCTGATCCCATTGCTTTACCCATGTTTATAGTCGATGTTGGTGCTGGTGTGTTTGTCGGTTTCTCTAGCCGTTTCTCCCTCCTGTTGATCGCCTCAAAGTCAACTCCTATGTCTGACAGTGGATTTGTTTTAGCTGCACATAAGTAGACAATGAAAAGGAAGATGTTAGAAAGTTTAATCGAAGACGGAGGAATTTTGTTGTAGCGGAGATCTATCTTACGTCCAGATATGTTAAAGTTAACAAGACCCTTGCTCAACGTGTCTGCCCAGATTGATGACTTTGGTTCAAACTTTTTCTGAGGCTGAGGAACAACCTCAATGGCTCCTGTAAAAGGTGTGAGCTCTGGTTGAGATGCAGATGACGACAAGGAGTTTGTTCGCCCAGGTTGTGAAAACATGTCTCCCATGAAACTGTTGTTCCCTTGCAGAGTAACAGGTCCGGATTGAGTTCTATGTGGACCATGGGAAGGCGGCATTCCATGACCTTGGTGTGCCGCGAACTGACCAGCTGGTCCACTGGAGTTAGAGTAAGGAATCTGTGAGATAGATGAAGTGGCAGGATTGTAATTGGCTGAGCCAGGCTGCTGCATGAAGCCTCCACTGTGATGCGGCATGGCTCCAGCCATATTTTGTGAATGAGGGGGAACCATGTTATATGGTTGTACAGCTTGCCCAAATGAAGTTTGTCCAGGCATGTTTGGAGCTGTAGATACCGGCTGAGGATGATATCCCTCGTACATGTTGTTTCCACTGGGAGGAAACTGAGATGTTGGTACTGAGGAATCCGATTGTTGTGGGAGTGAGGCTGGAGGACCAGATGGTGGGAGAATGCCAGCAAGAATATCAATTTCACTGTGAGATGTGGTAAACTGCTCTTGAGGAAAACCTGGTGAGTTTGATGGAGGTTGCTCATTCTCAACAGCAGGTTCAGGATTGGCTACAGCAGAAAATGAGTCTTCAAAGCCAAAGTTATGAGCAATTGTATCAGTATGTGAGGCTGGTGGTGTTGGCTGGAAAGGAGCGCCAAAGCCTTGTTGCGGGTTTGTGCCGGTGTCTGTAGAAGTGAAGGCTTTGAAAGGAGTCTCGCCAAATGGGTCATCAAACGGCTGTACAGTGGGAGAAGATTTTAGTCAACAATAATATAAATGTTATAAAGAAGAGAAAAGAGGCATCCCCAGTACAACTGCTTAAGTCCTGTTAATACCTGAGTTGATGGCTGAGATGTAGAAAACGATGGAGCATTTGATTGACCGTTGGTTTCGACAGATGTAGAATCAGCAGGTACAATGGCCAATGCGTTTGATGAAAATACGTCTGCGAGTGAGTCAAGTAAATTCATCTCGACACTGTTTGAGGTTGGTGGAGCAGTTGTAGAAGCCACTGTCGGAGGAGCTGAAACACCGTCTGCAGAAGCAGGTGCTGGAGGGGCAGCTGGGAAAAAAAACGAAGCACAACGTTCACATTTAGAACAAGTAGAGAGGTTGATGTACATAACAACCAAACTAACAATGAACATTAATCTCTATCGAACAGATGAGTTTGCAAGGCAAAGAAAGCTAAGGAATTGAAGAATCGCAAACGTCGAGAACTCTGTACCTGTAAACGCACCGCGTGGATCAAATTCATCAAAAGTCTCAAATTTCTGCGGAGAAGATCCAGTAACAAAACCAGTAGAGTTATTGTCTGTGTTCCTTCCAGCAGGAGGAGAAGCAGCCCCTGGGGCAGCAACTTGTGGAGGAGGAGGAGAAGCAGCTCCTGGAGCAACAGCTTGTGGGGCAGAAGGAGAAGCAGCTCCTGGAGCAGCAGCTTGTGGGGTCTCCCCACCAGACCTGGCATAAAAAGATGTATCAGAACAAATAAAACCAAGGTAGCTCTGAATCTGCATAGCAGAGAATTGTCACCTTTCACTATATACAGGACTCCGTGATGCACTGACAGCTTCTTCATAACTAGGTGGAGCACCAATATTTTGCTCAGAAAACTTCCTCTGGAGCGACCCTCTATCATATATATAAATAAACCCGAAGGAAGGTGACATGAGTTGACATAAATACAGAGAACTTGATATAATAAGAAAAAGGCCCAAATTTCAGCAGAAAATAAATTAGAAATTACCTCCCATCCTGAGAACTGTCATCAGCTCGAGCATTACTACCCCTACACGATGAAAGAGAAATGTTTTATTGTATATATGGAACTAGACTAAAAAGAAGCTGGAAACATGCTTTTTGACATCAAGGACTTGCTAAGTTACTAAATTGTGTTAACTGAATCTCAAAATAGTTCCCTTCGTCTTTAGATCAAGTCTGAAGGCAAAGCTTAAACTTCAAATCAACATACCGTGAAGAAGAATGGCCATCATCCTCAAACGTCCGTTCCCTATCTGAACTCCTACCCCGTGATCCTTGTGGGAAGTTATCAACACTTCTGCTCCTTCCTCTGTAATCATTTTCCCTATTACCATCTCTCCCATACCGGTCTTCAGAGTCTCTGGAATGACGATCTCCATCACGACTATTTCTATCATCATCCCTGTAACCATATTCTCTGTCTCTCCCATAACCACTTCGCTCGTCATCACGGGATCCGTAATCATATCTGTCCCCATATCCTCCTGAAGGCTTATACATCCCACCTGGTGCTGAGCTGCGATACCTGTTGTAAAAATAATGTCAGGTTAGAAAGTTCAGCTCCTGAAACATATTCTTATTGAACCCAAAGCATAATTTTCTGTCTCTGCGAATTAAAAACTTTCCAAGCGAGAAGCTAATAAGACTTTAATTGCCAAACCTAGAAACTAACAGACTACTATGAGATGTGATAATAGTTGTTAGGCCACAAGGAACCAACAAATGTCCAGCAAAATTATAACAATTCGGGAAAAATAAACAATCACAAGCTACTTACTTATCTCTGTTAGCAGCAGCCTTCTCTCTGACCTCAGCGATTCTTTCTTTGTCGTTAACCAACGCCACTAGGCTCTGTGATTTCTTCCTAACATTGCTTCCTTGGTCTCTACCAGCGGAATCAATATACTGAAAACTAGACAATGTCTGCCACATGGAAAATGGATGTCAGACAATCAACTGCTGAGATATAGCACAAAAAGATTTCGATGCTAGATACATCTAAAATAGTACTCCGCATGGTCATTACCGAGATTTGATATGCACGCTCTCTAATCTCGTCTATAACACGTTCAGAACCATGGCCTACCATGTACTCCAAAACTGTCAAGGCCTGTAGTGGATAGAAGAGGTAAACCAACATGACATCGTTTCATTCACTTCTACAAGAATATAAACTGGAAAAAAAAAAACAAGGCGTTTATATTCTTCACCTTATAGACATGCCTCCAGTTCTTTCCAGTGTCGCTGAGTCGTTTCCATATGACCCCTATGATCAGCTGGTATTCATGGCTACAAGAAAAAATAAACATTTCTGTCAATCCTGTGTAATAAATATCATAACTAGAGCAAAATAGGAAGGTGGTTTTAGTTACTAGTTTCTTGAAGCTTGCGCAATATCAGCAAGAAGTGATCCATGAGGACCCCATGGCTCATTGCTAGTAGCATCTAGAACCTGAAGAGGAATGGAAAAAAAAAACATGAAACTATGTTGTACATCTCGCTTTAAATTCTATAACCATATTAGCCACAGATGAAGAGTGCTACCATACCAAGATAAGCTTATCTAATTACTTGTGGGAAAACAATAAATGGAACTGATAATATTGTACCTTCTGTTCTATTCCAGGCACTTTAAGCACTTTCTTGTTAACCTCTCTCTTGCTAAAAAAAAGAAACAGAACATAAAATTAAACATCGTTAATGAAAAAAAAATAAAGAAACCACACAAGGATTGGCCATGGTTATAATTCTTACAGGTCTCGGACAGTTTGACCGAAGACTTTCTTCATCTTCGTTCGTGTCCCAGGAACAAACAAATGCGTTAAACACCCTCCACGAAGTTTATACGATCACCTTTGATGTGTCAACTGTAACAAAAAAAGACATAATAATATGATCATCATCATGAAAGGACATAGCAAGAGAAAAGCAATATATAAACAAAGCACATACACTATGAATATACAAATGAATTAATAAAACATGAATCCAATAACACAAACCGCAAGAGAAACACTGCAATCAAATCAATGACGAGAGAACATGATTGATGATTGTTTCTTCCTTCAGATTCAAACCTAATGATAAGCTCCAACTCGTGACCAAGTGATTAGAACAAGAAGTCAAATAAAAAAAATCCACAGCCTCATTTTCAAATCAAAATCGATCAGCTACACGAAGATCGTCATTCAAATTGCAGCTTCCACAGATCTTAAGCTAATTCTATAAGGAAACACAGATCTAATCAAATCGAAACGAAACCTAAAACGTGATAAACGTGAATCTAATCATCGAAAACATTGGATCTGCGGAGATGAAGAAGAAACGTCGAAACAGAGATACTTTGAGCAGAGACGTACGAGAAGAATCGAAGCGTTGTGACCTCTCCTCCTCCTCCTCCTCCTTTCCTGCGTTTTTTTTTACCAATTTCGAATCTCTCTACAATTTTGGGAAGAAAAAAAATAGGACCCAGAAGGGGAAAATTCAATACAGAAATAAATAAATAAACAAACTAGAAAAAGTAAATACTGATTTGGAAAAAGTAGAATAATAATAGAAGACAACACACAGAATATTAATTAAGGGCTATAATCACAGCTGTTTCTTCTTCATTTCCGTGTTGTTTAATTTGAGATAACACAATTATTACTTTGGTCTGAGCTGAGCACGTTTTTAAAAGTGAATTTCATGTATTATTATCTTCTTTTTTCTCGAAACTTCATTACATTTCCATAGTCTCCTTCATTTTTTTCTAATCTTATTAACTTTTTATCTAAGATCAAGCTCTTAAACCATATTCCTAATTTCATTACTGTTGATATCAAGAACAAAATTAATCGCCAGAGATAAATGATAGTTGGATTAGTGTGTGAATATAATCATGTTGAAAAGCACCAAAAAATGACGGTGACAAAAAAAAAAGAACGCAAATATGTTTAGTCAATGGGCCTAAAATTTCTATCCTAAGTCCAAATTAGAACCATTGACTTCTGATAATCTTGGACAATATACCAAATTAGGCCTAATATATTTGAACTTAAGAGTATCCAATCCAATAAAGTATAGGTCTTTATCCACCTCCCTTACGAGTTGGACTGACATGGCCTATTTATTTTGAATAAGAGAAAGTGTAGCATTGTTGTGATATATTGAAAACAATCTTTGCTTCGCATCAGCACTTAAGATATTATCATTTTTCGCAACAATGTCTTTTTATTTGGTGTTGTTCGTGTTATCTTTATCGTTTGCACATTGCACCAATAATTGTGAATCTCATCCCAAGATGAATTATTTTAGTTGATCATGTTTGTGCCATTGATTATTTCACTTTTAAACTCATATAAATTTTATTGTTATTGGATATATATTTGTAGAAACTCAGTAACATCTTAATGAACAAACTATATGTCTATGTTCATTCAACGTCATTTAAATTATCTTAACATTTATCAAAAGTTAAATCATTTTAGATGTGTTTAATATAATATGACGTATTCAATTTACCAAGCTACTTTCAGTTATTGGAAAAAAAAAGATTATATGAAAATATGGTATTGTTTTATGTGAGACCTACAACCAAAACCTTGCCCACTGTAAACAGAAATATGGAATCCCAATCAAATGTATTAGGAAATAAATACAGTGGTCTACCTTAATTTATGGGCGTTCAAATAAAAAGTACATGTGTCGTGTTTATATAAACCAACTAGTTGTATATATGTATAAATGGATGTTTTGTCCTGGTCTTTGTTCCTCCTTTTTGTTGACATCCTTTGTCTTGGATCATATGTGGTGGTCGAGAACATCAACAATAAGATGACTATAATTTAAGTTTCGGACTATCTGTAAACCATAATATAGTACAAATATATATAACAACTAGAAAGTGTTTTCCCCATTAATACAGAATGGAATCTTAACAGGCCACTTGACGATAATTTACAGAATGCATCTTTGTTTAAAGTTTAAACCCCAAAACTGTTGACTTCGATTATCTGCCAATGGATTCACCTAAACTTATTATATCATCCACCATCAAATTTTTTTCTCTTTTAAAAACTGACTCTAAGAACATATCGTTTGAACTTTGAAACTTGTGGTTTTCTTATATAAGCAAATGGTTCTAGAGTATTTAATATTAACCTTATACAGTGAAATCCCTATAAATTAATAATGATGAGACTACACTAAATTTATATTTTTTTATTAATTTAGAAAAATATTAATTTATAGAGATACTAATTGAACTGAGACAATAAAGTTATATTAATTTATAAAGATATTTAATGTATATTAATTATCGAACATTAATTTATAGAGGTTCTACTGTATATGGTATTATGGATTTTTCATTTTATAGCTGTATATACAGTATATATATTTATAGCAAATCCAAGATTTTCTATATATTGGTGACTTATTTGGTAATAACTAATAATTTACTTTTTAAAAAACCGTATCTAATCATCACGGATTTGATAGTCCAGTTGGTTCTAATTCTAAGTTCGATCCACCATGGAAAAAATGTTTTACGCTATGGATTTTGCCCTTGGTATTAGTGTCTGTCAGGTCTCGGGCTGTGAGATTATAGGCCTCGTCGCCAACATTTCCAGATATTAAAACAAAAAACTCGTGTAAATCAGCATGTATTATCATAGTCCAAAGCGCCTGCATGTATTTGGGCCAAGAAAATATTATGTTTGTCATTTAACGTTTTCAAGACTTGTAGAATGTGATTGTGGATTCAATCGCGCACATTTAATAATGTTTGAAATTGTGAATATGCTATATGTGAAAAGAAAAATCAGATGATATTTTCGACTTATCGAGTTATCAGACTGACGCTGATGATATTGATGCCAGTGTGATAGTGCAGTGTTGCCAATATTTAAAGCACCTTAATAATAGTGTTAATTCGGGGGAACAGGAAGTATATAACATAAATTTTACCATTACCAAATATTAAACCCTAAAACTTTTACCAAAAAAAAAACCCTAAATCTTTAAGTTACATCTCCAACCAACATCTTCACAACTTCCATAAATGACAAGTTATAAGAAAATTTCCAATAAATTGAAATCTAAAGAACGTCAAAAACTCCACATGGCAACCACGTGAGGTGCACGTACGTTGACGGACCCGTGAGTAAGGAACTCTCTCTTGGTCAAGCGGACAAGCACCCACTCAGCACAGACCAGACCCACACACAAGACAAGCCTTCTCTAATTTGGCCCCTCTTTATTTTTAATTCATTACTTAACGATCCTAACTATATTTAGTAACCCTCTTGCATTATTAAATTAATAATTCGCTACTCCTAATCTCTCTCTCTCTCCCTCTCTTAAAGACTTTTCAAGATTTTTCTTCAAGTATCAGATTAACTTTTTTAGGGTTTTTCTTTTCCGGCTAAACAACTCATGTACCCTCCTCCCTCCTCCAAATCCACCGCTCCAGACGGCGGCGACGCCGACAACAATGGATACGACTCAGCCGCTGAAATTACCCGTGATTTCTCCTCCCTCGGCTCTCAAACCCACTATAATCCTCCACGGCCCACACCTCCGCGGCATCAGCACAATCCTAACGTCGTTGGTCTTGGTGATTACTTCTCCGGTGATCCATCTACCATCGGATTCGATCCCGGGGCTTCTTCTTCGTCTCCATTGTTCCGACATAGAAGCTCTCCGGCCGGGTTCTATGACCAACATCTTCCCACTGATCCCAACGGTAACCTTTTGCGTTTCTTACATTTACAACTCACATAGACAGAAGAACACTGCAAGAATTATAACTGGTACTTTTTCGTTGATTCAAATGTTTTTATTTTTTCATATAGTTCACATTTATATTTTTTTTTTAAATATACAAAACTATAATGTTGTTTAATTGTAACAAGTAGAATTAATATAACAAGTTGTAAACTAACTAAATTGAGAAACAATTATATCCAGTACTGCAACAATATTTTCAAAATATGTGAATAATATATAAACATGATTTTAAATAAAAACTTTAGGAGTATGTTATTTTGTTGACAAACGAGTCGGTATATAAATTAATCTTACACGTAGTTTTCACTTCCTCGAATCCAAACCTTTGAATTTATTTCGACGACTTTAATTTGTCAACTAGTTTCCCTCCACATATAAAAGGATACGACTTTTGTTTTCTAATTAATTATCAAATAATAGCGACCACTTAAATGAAAATCGAAACCACATCGATCAGCTATCAAAATATATACCTATACACTGTTTTTTAGTTGATATGGTTATCTATCTATCAACAAATTTTGTTCGCACATTTCTGTTACATTTTCTCTATGGAGAAATCATGGTCCATATTATTTGTATATGAATATTAAACAGAACTGGCCTTGGCTAAAGCTCATAAAACGTTAGTTTCAAGTGCTAAATTTAGCATATAATTTTAAGAACATCAAAATCTTTTCGTATAATGGATTGCAACGAATTTTTATTTTCATGCTTTAAACGTACATAGGACCGAACATGAATATATACAAAATGCATATATACAACTTATAGATACACTTTTAATCAATATAAATACAGTTTACATGCACGAATAATTAAACACGTATTTCCAGGAGGTGCAAGTTGTATATTTTGAAAATGAAATTTAATGCAAATAGCATGTATTATAAAACATGCACTTGCCAAAAGTATATGTTAAACGACGAATCATTGCAAAAGATAAATAAAGTATAGTCCACTTGGCAATATTAAATTCATCCCACTTGCTCTTTTTCTTCTGACAAAGCAGCCATGAGGCCAACCTTGCTGACATGGTCATCATAGTCACTGTTTCTATTTTTGGATACGCCTACTTGTCATTATAATTAATTGATTTATTACTGTTTGTTGGTGGCAAAGTAATTTATACTACTTTTGTGCAATTTGATCTTCTGTTCATGGCATCCGTCCGGTTTATTTTTTCCACTGTAATCCATGTGCGAGTCCCAAGAAAATTACCCCTCTTGCATTATTATATACGCATATACAATACATATAATTTGTTTATTTGTTTATAATACTATTTGGAATTTAAATAGTGAAAACTAATTTCTAAGATTCTTTTCATGATTAATTGTTATTCTCTATAAAATACTGGAGATAAATAAAGAAAATCTAGTAGAGACAAAGGGTTCCTCGAGTCTCGAACAAGACCCATTCTCTTCTTTTTCTTTGTGTATACATATGCAGTTTTAAAATCGTACTGGCTATTAAATACTGAGATCATTACAAGTTATAACCCTACGTTACATTACCTCTCTTTGTTTCTCTTTGGATCTAAATATTAATGGATGAGCAACCAGGTTTTTCTCTAGGGGGGCCAAACGGAGGATACGGCGGAGAAGGAGGAGGAGAGCGAGGGCCGTCAAGGTTGAAGCCGGAGCTGAGATTTTCCGGCGGGAGTAGTAGTAGTAGTCATCAAGAACGTAACTCTCTACAGCTAATCTCGGAGGTCGAAGCCACTGCGGCGGCCATAAAAGGTGTTGCGTCGACGAGTATGACTTTTGGAAATGATCACAACAACTGGGACAACTCGTCTTCTCATATTAGTTTCACCATTGATGAACCCGGGAAACGGCCCAAGACCACCGACTTTTTCACCTTAGAAACACAGGTATCTCTATATACTTTAGTGGTTATTTATTATACGTTTTTGTGTTGTATCAATGTTGAGTACATTAACTTTCTATGCCATAAAGTTCCATAGTTCTTGGAATCTCTAAGATAAAGGGGAGAAAGTCACATGCTAAATGTTGAGTGTCTTTCTTTTTCTTTTGTGTATTATAGTTTGGAAAATGTTTATGATTGATCTATGTATATTTACAAGTTGTATGTTAACAAATGATATTACAGCGTGTAGAATCGTTGTGTGTAATACATATACTATGAAATTTGTAAATCAGATTTAAATCCAAGAAGATTTCAGTTTGACATAAATCCCAGTAGAAATTTATATATTGAATGGTTTTGTGTGACACATATAAATAGTTTAGAAAAGTTTAATTAAGTTTGGTCTATGTATTGTATATTTCTTCTATATGTCACAAATTCATGCATGTTGAATGGTTTTGTGTAGTACACACAAGTAGTTTAGAGAAGGTTTAAGATTGATTTATATGTATATATATTTCTTCACACGCGAGTCCTTTGATTTTTCTGTAAATTTTTCAAAATGATGTTTTGTTTGGAATTTAAGTGGTTATCTTATTTTTCGGCATGTCATTGTTATGATTCTTTAGTTTAGTATGCCGCAAACGTCTCTGGAAATGGCGAGAATGGAGAGTATGATGAACATACCAGAGGATTCGGTGCCTTGTAGGGCTAGGGCCAAGCGTGGCTGCGCTACTCACCCGCGCAGCATTGCTGAAAGGGTTAGTTGTATTATATTGTTTTGATATTAATATTAATTACTCATATAAAAGAAAACAAGAGTATGATCAAGTTTTATGTACAGGAGAGAAGAACGAGAATAAGCGGGAAGCTAAAGAAGCTACAAGAACTGGTGCCCAATATGGACAAAGTGAGGATATGGATTAAAAGATTTATGTAACCTAAATGTAATTAAGAAGGTCATAAGTGAAAATATTGATATTCTTTTTGTTTTTGCAGCAAACGAGCTATGCAGACATGTTGGATTTGGCTGTTGAGCATATCAAAGGTCTTCAACACCAAGTAGAGGTGCGTCTCCTTATGTACATATTTCGTATAGTTAAATATATTGTTTTACATATACTCCTTTGAATTAAGAATCATGCATATCGCTCTACGTACACAAACAGACGGTTACGTCTCCCAATCAACGCATCGTCTGTGCATGTTTGGGGACAACATTAGATTCTGAGGTCCCATGTATATATTCACATGTTAAGGTCTTATTGACGTAAGTCTAGGTAGTTGAACTTGTGTCCATTAAAGCCATACAATTGGAAAAATGAGATATGAAAACATGGATAGAGACTGTACAATATCACAAACATGTAAATATATAATATGCTGAGTTAATGTTTAATTTTTGTTGATTATCTCTCTTGTCTAGTCGTTGGAAAAGAGTATGGAGAGATGCACTTGTGGGGCATGCAAGAAGCGATGATGAAATGTTATGATGTGTTTCCCAAACATGATGCATGAAGTATAGAAGAGAAGAGAAGAAAAGAAAAGAAAAAAAAAAAGAGACTTAAGGGATCATTTCAATAACAACAAGAAAAGGATTTTAATTATATATACTTGTGATTTTGGAGGTCCTAAGAAAGTGATGGTGGTCTATTAATGAAGTCTGGTTTTGACACATTATCGAAATCGTTACCTTAGTGACAACTTATAACAACTTAAATTAATTTGGACAATCAAATTTAACCAACAAAACAAAACCTACTATTTGAGTTTTTTCATGTGTAGTATTCAATTATACGTTTTCGCTTGTGGAATCATTTTAATGGTACCTCAAACATAGTAGTAGCTAACTCACTACATATAGAATCATAACTGGTTATTATGACTTCTTTAGTTTATGATTTCTCTCAAATCTCAATAATCTATATAAGCCAATCAGGAATACAATTGTCTAACCCATCATTGCAAATAGAGAAAGAGAAATTAAGCAAACTTTGCTAACACACTACAACGAAACTGGGCTTGGCTTGTCAACCATTCAAACTAGAAGGAAGGTTGAAGAAACCTTGTATGCGTAGACGGAAGAATCTCACAAGTAATAAAACCCTTAAGACTTGTGTTTTAAAAAGCGCATGTCGAACCAAGGCGCTCGCCTTGATGACCAAAGTGGAAATTTAGAAAGTTGTTTTAATTGGTTTATAAAACCTTCATACTTGGTTTATTAGTCTATTAGTTACCTTAGTTCATTAAAACAAATTGAAAATACATATGGTTTAGTGAATTAAACCGACCCTAATTATTATTTAGGGTTAATTAAGTTATACTTAGTCGTCTTATTCACCTAAAGTATGTAATTGACGGCAGCCATGTCAGATTATATACATAGAAAATGAACTGAATTAGGTCAAAACATAATGTTTTGATAGAAATCTATAATGCGCGTCTTTTAATTGGTTTTGGTACTCTAGATTTAAGCTAAAAGCGCACAAGGCGAACGCCTTAGGAACTATACCCTAGCCTTGGAGATTCATGGCAATAGACCCCTCGCATGGCCTCGCCTTGCACCATGGCGAAGAAGGCGAACGCCATTTCATTCACGGGGATTATTAGTAGCCTTGATCAAACGCTATGCATCACTCTCAATTATCACTCATGTAATACAAACACAAGCATGTATAGGCCCAAAACAAAAACCATAACTTCTGGTACTTATTACAAGTTTCACATTAGCTTTGGACATGCTTTAGCGTCAGACCATCTCACATCTCCTCTTGTGATGTAAATCTACTTCATGCGCAAAGTGAGACTATACATTTATTATTGCGCCTCATTAAGACAGCCTACAATAAAGGCAAAATAAACACACTTCTAATTTAAATCTCTCTCTCCTCTCTTTCTCTCTCTAAGCGTTATTACAGAGCAGAGAGAAGTAAAGAGAGAAACGAGTGGAAGACATGTCTGACGACGAGAGATGTGAAGAGTACCTCTTCAAGATCGTCATCATCGGTGACTCCGCCGTCGGCAAATCAAATCTCCTCACCCGCTACGCTCGCAACGAGTTCAACCCCAACTCCAAAGCAACCATCGGCGTCGAGTTCCAGACTCAGAGCATGCTCATCGACGGCAAAGAAGTCAAAGCTCAGATTTGGGATACCGCCGGCCAGGAACGTTTCCGCGCCGTCACTTCCGCCTATTACCGCGGTGCCGTCGGAGCTCTCGTCGTCTACGACATCACTCGCACCTCAACGTTTGAAAACGTCGGTCGCTGGCTCGATGAGCTCAACAGTACGTTCCCTCCTCTGTTTTTTCGATTCAAAGTTTCGATCTTTAGTTCCCTTCTCTGTTTTTCGATTCAAAGTTTAAATCTTTAGTTCCCTCCTCTGTTTTTCGATTCAAAGTTTCGATCTTTAGTTCCTTCCTCTGTTTCTCAATTCAAAGTTTAAATCTTTAGTTCCCTCCTCTGTTTTTCGATTTAAAGTTTCAATATTTAGATCCCTCCTCTGTTTTTTCGATTCAAACTTTCAATATTTAGTTCCCTCCTCTGTTTTTCGATTCTAAGTTTCAATATTTAGATCCCTCCTCTGTTTTTCGATTCAAAGTTTGAATCTTTAGAGTGAGATCTGCAAAATTTCGATTGAAAGTTTCAATCTTTGTGTTAGATCTGCTAATCGAATGTTTGTTTTGATTGAAAGTTTCTATTTTTAGAAAAGTCGTAGCTATGATGATAGTGAGAATCTTTAGATCTGGAGTTGTATGATTGACTTTGATTCAAGTTGAAGTCAAAAGTGTCTTCCTTTGGTTTGTTGTTGTTGCAGCTCACTCTGATACAACAGTAGCGAAGATGCTGATCGGGAACAAGTGTGATCTCGAGAGCATAAGAGCAGTGAGCATTGAGGAAGGCAAGAGCCTTGCAGAGTCTCAAGGTTTGTTTTTCATGGAGACATCAGCTCTTGACTCGACCAATGTAAACACTGCTTTTGAGATGGTGATTCGAGACATCTATAGCAACATCAGTCGGAAGCAGCTCAACTCTGATTCGTACAAGGAGGAACTATCTGGGAACCGGGTTAGTTTGGTCAAGAACGAGAGTGAAGGTGCGAAGACATTTTCTTGTTGTTCGAGGTAATGTCTTAACTGTGAACGGTTTCGTCTCTTGGTCCTGAGGATTGGTTGGGTTTGGTGCTGTGTTCGTTGGGTATAACTTATAGTAAAGACAGAGACATTCTTTTTGGTTCTCGATTGAAAGCTAAAGCTAAAAAAGAGAAAGGTTTGTGTTTCGAGTTTTCTTTGTTATAGTTACAGAAGAAATGTTAGCAAATTTGGACAAAGATGTTTGATCAGTGTATAAGTTTTATACTCTCATTTCTTCTTTCGGTTCTTTGTAAAACTTTGTGATTGTTAAAAAAACATTTTTGATATTTTCCAATTAATGCTTTCTGTTTTATAATTTAAGTTGTTTCAAAGTATTTTGTTTTACAACATAACATGTTCATTCATTTCTTTTTATATCTTTAGTACATTTTATAAATTTAATTGTATCCTGCAACTTTTTCATAATTGTTTGAAGTTATACTGAAAATGTTTTTTTTTTTGGAAAAAAAAAAGAATAATTTTCTTTGTATTTGCGATCCAAAGATGCATCTTAACAAATGAAATTATCTAAACAAAACGATACAAAGATGTATATTTCATATTATTGGAGCAATGTAGCTCGTGTTTTCATTGTTTCCACTCTTTACCACAACCGTAGCTCAATCAACATTTTAATGTTGAATAGAAAAAATAATAGAGATTGCATTTGATGATGTTAATCATAAGAGCTGAAAGTTTGAAATAGTAGTAAGTAATTTTCCATTAAGCAATATAGTCGGTGCATTCATTGCGTCCACTCTGTACCATACGTTCAGAATGCATTAACCGAAGTTGGCAACCAAATTTAGTAATATAAAAGATATTCCAAGTAATGACAATCATGTTTGTGTCACTTCAACGTGTTGATACACGTTTGGTATTTAACAATTGTTTCGTCTATGTCTATTTCACATCAGAGAAAGTGTGTTATATGCTTTCTTGGTATCATAGTATGAACATTTAATTTAAACTTAGATTGTGGAAAAACATAATAACGATCGCTACGGTTGGAACTGGAAAAAAAAGTCAGCCTTGGATTTAATGGGTTCCCACTTCCCACCCACATACTTAGCAAAAGAAATTGGGTTTAAACTTTATTATTGTCCCATTCAAATCACACATAAGATAAAAAAAAAAGAAACAAGTATGAAAAATAATAATTAAAACATTGATCATTATCAGTCTCTATCATTGTGACCTCCAATACTTGGCCATTTCGAAGCCATTCTTACCATAGTGATAATCTTCAATGGTCATATCAATCTCAGCTTGAGTATTCATCACGAACGGACCGTACTGAACCACCGGTTCACCTATTGGTTCTCCAGCAATCAACACAAACCGTAGTTTCTTCGAAGATGACTTGTTCCACACGCTAACACCATCATTTCCTTGTCCGAACACCACAACATTGTGTGCTGAAACAGGAGAAGCGTTTGGTGAGCCGAAAACAGCTCTGCCTTCACCGCTTTCTAGAACGTAAGCAAACGCGTTCCAAGATTCTGGAACGTTCTGGTGGAACTGAGCTCCTGGATCGAGAGTGAAATCGAGGAACATTGTTGGTGTTCTTGTGTAAACAGGGGATTGAATCCCCATTGATTCTCCTGCTATGACTTTGACTTGGACACCGTTTTGTTCTGCTTTTGGTATGTCTGAACTCGACAGTTCTTGGTAGTTTGGCTCTATCCTGTCGGAATCAAAATTAGAGAGTTAATTATCCGGTTTAGAAACTCCTAATAAAAAGTCTAATTAGTTAATGGGGGTTTTGTGTTACATTTTCTCGTTAGATGAAAGATTGATCCAAAGTTGTAGACCTTTGTTGATTTCTTCTTCAGGCATTTCAGAATGAATGATACCTCTTCCCGCAGTCATCCACTGCAGAAATATACAAATTTAGAATCTTTTAGTTTTTTTTTTTAATTGTTGTTGGATTATTAATGGTTAACAGTTTCGTTTTTTTTTTTTTCACCTGAACATCACCAGCATAGATTGTACCCTTATGACCTTTAAAATCTTGATGAGTGATTCCTCCCTACAAAGAAAAAAAGAAGAATATAATTAGAGAACATTTATTTAAAACTTAGAATAAAACCTATGTTTATTTAGAAAGCTAATTAGCGAAAAAATAATTAAAAGAGGTTTGTTTTACCTCTAGGACGTATGTAACAGTTTCAAAACCTGTTCATCATAGTATTCACCAAAAATGTTAATGTTAGAGAGACATTACAAAAAAAGTCATTTTCTAAATTTATATATATGTAATGTAACGTGTAGATGTATAAGTGATCTGACCTCTGTGAGGATGATCTGGGAATCCAGCTGGAGGAGAAACTGCTCCAAAGAAAAATTACAGAGTAAAACATAATTAAAGAAGCATCAATAAACTAATGACTGTCTTTGTTTAATGGATAAAAAATAAAATATTAAAAATGGATGTTGCCAAGAATATACCGGAGAATTCATCTAGCATCAAGAACGGATCTAACAACTTCTGCTCACTCCTGAATTTATACAACAAGAAAATATGTATAAGACTTGATAAATGATAATAGAACATTAACTTGCCTTAAAAAGTACGAAAAAAAGACTAAAGAACCTGGAAATGCCACGTCTAACGACAGCTCCATCGCCTTCTTTCTGAAGCTTAGCAAAGACTTTCTTGACTACAGATCTTGATACAAAGTTTTGGGAAGAAGAAGAAGACATGGATTTGATGTTTCTGATAAACCTGAACGAAAACAACCCTCCAAGAAAGTTTGCTCTGCTTATTGTAGCTCTCATACACTAACTATCTCTCTTTGTGTGTGTTCTCGTTGATAGATGAATCTGTCTTGTGTGTGTTTAGTATTGTGGTTCTGTATGGCTATTTATAGAGTGACGGCTTTGAAAATGTTTGTGGGCCCTAATGGGTTTCAAAAAGTTTACACCGCCGCATTGTTTGGACCCAGATCGCTGATTGCATTGTGTCATGCTCACGTCATTATGATTCAAGCTCTGACGTCTTATGATTCTCATAAGCTTTTTTGTGTATTTTTTTGCACGCTTTGTGATTATATATCAAACCAAATTATACATGATCTTATTATTTTGTTCAGATAAAAAAGATTTTCAGATCTTCTGTATGTGTATCAAGTCATGTTTACATTACTGTACAAATTTCTATGTAGATTCAGTAGTACGTAAAGTAAAAAGTTCATGAGTTTATAATAGAGTGAAAGTACTAGGCTTTAAGCTAACGAATAAGACAACGTAGAGTAACTTTTGAAGTAAATTAATTTAACTTTTGCCAATCACATCCGACACCTTTCAGTTAATCCCCAAATTAATACGTTTTTTATGTATATGCAGGATTAACCTTGAAGACCAGTTCAAAAGTTAACGGAACGAAGATGAGCTCTAGGCTTCTAGTGCCAACGATGGAACTTAGGGACCTGACACGTGTCCTTGTTGCATACATAGACACATACGCAACCTTGACGTCATCAAAATTTGGATGTAGGAAACTAGTTATGTCTATCTGTGAAACTTGGTTCGTATTAAGAAAAAATATTGTAGCTAATTGATATTTTATGTCGATAGAAACATATACTATAAATCAATTTAAGTGACTCATGCTTACATCACGGTATGTGCGAATAGGTTGTCACTATCGATGTAAATCAAATGGAAATGATTTGGTCATCATCAGAATGACTGTTTTTAAAAAGATAATCAGGAACACAAAGGAAGATAATTGAATTGCTTTTTCGTTTTTACATTTGTTGTAAAAACAAAAGTTTTAATGAAAGATCAATAAACACCCAATCTCAAGTGTTTTATCTCCTTGTCAAATCTAGCACTTAAGTATGAAATTAGTAGTTATCATCTTTTCTTACTTTTCATATACTTTCAAAGTTACATAATTTTATTTTCTTATAGAATAAATATTATCTACCTCATTTCGGCTTCACTCACTACCTATATTGTTTTAAAAAAGGTTTTGAGAGTTACACCTTTATTTTATTATCCTGCCTTTTTTACTTACGAGGTAAATTTGAACAACATGACCATTTAAATGACTTAGCCACACAGGATCAGTGTATGTTTTAGTCGTTCTACTATACATTTTAGATAAACCAACTAATCTAGTAAATATGCACACTACAAGAAAACTCGAGTTTTACTAGGACCACATTTCCTCGTAAGTTCCTAGTAAATGGTCATTTACTAGGAACTTACGAGGAAACGCGTTTTGTCGAAACACGTTCATCGTAAAGCCTTTTTCCTCGTAAGGTCCTAGCTAATTTACGACGATAACGTTTCCTCGTAAACGCGTGGATAATATTTCCTCGTAAGGTCCTCGTACCACTTCCTCGTAAAGTCATAGTAACACATTTCCTCGTAAGATCGTAGTAATCCATTACGAGGA
>JABAYD010060137.1:0-14233 GCA_014822095.1 Diplotaxis tenuifolia
ACGGCAATTCAGAGGCCGTCGACCATGCAGAAGCACGAGACCAGACGAAGAGTTTTTACGACTCCAATCATCCAATTTCGGTCAAGTCAAGACATTTTTGATTTTTGGTCAATTCAAAGTCTTTGGTCAAGTCTTCCTTGTTTTCATAAGTTCCCAATTTCTATGTTTGACTAGTCCTTTTGTATTCCAACCTTTTGTATGTTTTGCCTATTATATAAAGGCCATTTGATCAATGAAATAAAATAAGTTTGAGTGAGTATTTTTGGAACCTTGAGAGTGATTCTCATTTCTGTTCCTTCGGGAACTTTTCGATCCGTCTTGGTGCGTCATATCCAAGGGATTAACCCGATTCGTCCTGGTGCGTCATATCCAGAGAATCATCCTCATTGTCGTCTATAAGCAGCCTTCCGCATCTGTTGTGCGACCCTTCGATCCACCAAACCTCTATTTCGTTGGACTTGTGCGTCATATCAAGCAACGTTTAGAAATCCTACTTTTGTTGGACCGGTACGTCACATCCGGCAACGATCGAAGTCTGGTAGTATCAAGAGACTTTCCGCCCCTCTTGTGTCACCATTCATTCCACATCCCTTGATTGTTTGTTGCTTTCTAGCTCATTCGGTGCAAGGCTTATCCATTACCAATTTCAGAGTGTATTTCCTTGGGAGAGGTCACTAACCCTGCTTGCTTTGATTCCTTGTTCCAGACGGCGTCTGATTTGCATATTGTTGTTCCATCCGCTGATGTTAGGGTTCGTTGATTCAATGTGGGGATGGATCCTTTCGGTTTGGACTTTCCTACTTTAGGGACTTGTGCGAAGCTCCATTCCCTGGCTAGTCGAAGGCCCATTGTTGTTGTGTCCTCCGTAGAGATCCGCCTATCCTCAAAGATGAGTGTATTGTGGGACTTCCACAGGCTCCAACAGATCCAAGGTAAAATGTTGTTTGGAATACCCGATAATGGAAGGCATGTGGCCCCTCTAAAGGCAACCACTGCTTCCTTAAAATTCAAATTAGTAGCTAGGTGAACTACTCTGCGAAGTGGGACTTTTTCCCAAACTTCTTTCGCAAATTGACAGTGAAAAAAACAAATGGCACGGTGATTCGATTTACTTGCATCTCACACACAATGCATCTGAGTTGATTACTCTTGTTTGTAGGTTACTCACATATCAGAGAAAGACCCGCATCTTTGGTGAGAATTCTCCACTCCAAACATCTTTAATCCAGCTAAAGTCTTGATCAGTAATCGTTTCCTCAGTGTTTTGTGCAGCGAGGGAGTAGTATCCAGACTTGGTGGAGTAGGTTCCAGAGGCTAGAGGTTTCCAAATATGCTTGTCTTCTGCATTAGTTTTGCTTGGATGGATGCTCTTTATCAATGCCGAAAACTGAGGTAGAATCTCATCAATTCTCTTTGTGTTCCATTCCATGTTCGTAGTGAGAAGGTCTGAGACGGTTAGGTCTAGATATATCTCTGGAATAGGACCAAACGGTTTAATGTTTTCTTCTAGTGAGATCCAGGAATCTGACTAAACACTGGTTGTCAACCCGTTTCCAATAGCTTTCCCCACGTTTCCTTTAAGTAGATCTCTTCCTTTGAGGATACTCCTCCACCCATTTGAGGAATCAGACGGCAGTGTAGCTTTGAGAAAGGATGTCTTATGGCAATATATGCCCTTAAGAACTCGTGCTAATAAGCAGTTTGGTTGTGTTAGGATCCTCCAGGCTTGTTTAGCTAACAGCGCTTGGTTGAAAAGATGTATATCTCTGATACCTAAACCCCCATAGGCTTTTGGCTTTAGGCTTTATTAGGTTATCTCAGGCAACCCAACACATCTTCTTCACTTCCTCTGAATCATCCCACCAATATCTTGTTAACACTGACTTGATTCATTTGCAGTGGCTCACGGGGAGTTCAAAACAAGACATCGAATACGTGGGGATGGCCGTGAGGAAAAATTTCAGCATTTTCAACTTTCCTGCTTTTGAGAGAAACCGGACTGAACGGGAGGATGCTCGCTGTCTTATTCTATCCACCAGTGATGTAAAGAGGTCACGTTTCTTCCTACCGAAGTGTTCAGGTAAGCCCAAGTATTTACCAGTGCCTCCTTCTGCATTAATTCCCAGCTTTTCTTTAACCAAAACTTTCCTTTCCTCTGGTGTCTTGGAGGAGAAAAATATAGAAGATTTGTCTTTATTAATCTGTTGGCCTGATGCGTCTTCGTATTGCAGGAGTATTTTCTTCAGAGTTTGACAGTTTTCCTCAGAAGCTTGGCAGAAAATCATCGTATCATCCGCAAAGAGGAGATGGTTCACCCGTGGACTCCCTCTTGCCACTCTTATCCCTTGCAAGGTACCGTTTCTTTCTGCTTTTTTGCATAGTCCTGAGAGGACCTCTCCACAAAGAATGAATAGGTACAGTGAGAGAGGGTCTCCCTGTCAAATCCCTCTCTCCGGTTTTACAGATCCTAGGGCAGTGTCATTGATGAGATATGAGTAGGATACAGTAGAGACGCATTGCATAATCCAATTAGTCCATTTATCATGGAAGCATAGCCGCTTGAAAACTTGTTCTAAAAATTCCCGTTCCACCCTGTCATATGCCTTTGACATGTCAGAATTAACTGCCATGGTGCAATGTTTCTCTGCCTTCGAGATTTTAAGGAAGTGGAGCACTTTGTGTGTTACCAAGACATTGTCTTGAATTGCCCATCCTGCTGTAAAAGCAGACTGGTTTTCCAAAATTAACTCATGTAGAATCGGTTTCAGTCTTAAGGACAACATCTTAGAAATTATCTTGAAGTAGACGTTACACAAAGCTATTGGTCTGTAGTCAGAAACCTTCTTAGCTCATGAGCTTTTCGGGATTAGCCTTACATGTGTTTCATTTTGCGAGGTTCTCAAAGTACCCATCACGAAGAAGTTTTTGATCTCACCAACAATGACGAGACCAACCGTTTCCCAGTTAGCTTGGAAGAAGCTTGCTGAGAAGCCATCAGGGCCTGGAGCTTTATCTGGATGAATTGCAAAGGTAGCTTCTTTGATTTCCTCTTTTGTTGGATCTCTGATGAGTAGCTCATTTGTTTCTTGGTTTATACGAGGTTGGAGCACCTCATAAACAGTAGCAGTGCTATCTTTATTACTTGTTTTGAAGAGCCCATCGTAAAACTTGCAGATCACTGCCACTATTTGTTCCTCTTCAAAACAGGGTACGCCACTGTCATTCTCCATTACTGTCAGTCTGTTTCGAGCTTTCCTGCCTTTAGCCATTGCATGAAAATAGCTAGTGTTTGAGTCTCCTAGGGTTAACCAGAGTTGTCGACTTCTTCGCTTCAAGAATTCTTCTTCCTTGACATATGATTGGAGAAGACAGCTATTGTGCAGGTGAATCACATCGTCATTTAGAGTTGTACGTGACATTTCTTCATCCAGTTGTGATCTCAGCTTTTCAATTTGTTCTCTACTGCTTTCAAAGTGTTTTTTTATCCATTTGCAGATAGCTCTCCTGACCTAAGACAATTTATCCTCCACATGCAGATGAGGTACACTCTCCCATGTCTTCTTGATGAGATCTATTACTTCTAGATTGTCTCTCAAGTGTCTGTCGAATCTGAATATGACCCTTTTCTTCTTCTTGTATTCAGGAAAGTTAACAACGGTCTGTGGTCAGAGCCTTCATAATTTAGATATTGACATCTCCCTGAAGGTAAGAGGTCAAACCACTCACTGTTGTAGAGTGCTCTATCGAGACGGCATTGCACTACATGTGAGTTCCTTCTTCCTTTCCATGACAGATAGTTGCCATAGTGTTTGATGTCAAATAGGTCATTTTGTGCTAAAAACGATCTAAAAGCACAAAACGAACCTTCTGCTCTAAGTACTCGTCCCTTTTTTCAGTATTATCAATTATATCGTTGAAATCACCCGTCAGATACCAAGGTTCTCCTGGTGGTGGTTGGAGTGATGTCGATTCGTTCAACACTGCTACTCTCTTCGATTGATCCGATTCACCATACACAAAGGTGGATCTGAAGTTTAGTCCCTTGTAATATAGAGTTGTATCAATGTGGTTTGGAGATGATGAGTTAACCACTAAATCAATATCCTTTCTCCACCACAGGAACAGTCCACCGCCGCTATTCTCACTAGGGGGAACTACATGGAATTTGTCCATATCGAGCCTGTCGAGCTTCTCAGAGATTGTTTTGATGGTGTTCTTGGTCTCCATAAGAAAGATAATGTTAGGGGAGTTTCTACGGTAGATCTCCCTGAGCCTCTGAACTGTTATGGTGTGCCCTAACCCACAACAGTTCCATGATAGTATGTCTAAGGAGCCTGGGGACGAAGAGGCCGAAAATACGGCTTCTTCTTAAAGATTGTTGGGATGAGTTGAATTGGAGGATTAGTAGCACTCGTAGAAGAACCAGCGTTCTGATTTGTGCTCTTCGGATTGGTAGTCTTCGGCGACACTTTCTTGCGGCGTTTGTTGTCAGGTGATTCACTCCCCCTTCTTGTTGAGAAACGTAGCTGAGAGATGTTTCTTTTCTTCGAACTTGCTCCATTTAAAATGTTAGGTGTACCATTTGAAGGTTTTCTTTTGGTCACTCTCTTTTGATCTTTCATTGGCTTGCTCTGTGCATGGACTGGTGAAAGCTCATTCATAACGGCCTGGAGTGCCACATTAAAGTCAATTGCTGGGGGACTCTCTGATCTGATTCCCCGTTCCCACGAGGAGAGAGATCTTCTTTGGGCCTCTGCTGCAGCCAAAATGGAGTCAGCAGTATCTTCTATGAGTCCTTCTGCATCTCCTATTAGCACTCTCTATCTTCTAGCGGCTGCCTCAGCAGGATTAGCGCTACACAGGTATTGAGCTGTAGCATTCTCCAGCCCTTGAACAACATGATCTCTTAATTAACTTTCTCCTCTATGACTGTTTTGTTGTAGTGTAATGTGCTCTGTCGGGATTCCATTTACCTTCATTATTGCCACAGCAGTCTCTTCAGTTTCTCCGTTGACATCACTTATAAGAACCCTCTGTCTTCTTGCAGCCGCTTATGTCGGATCATGACAGCTTAGGTACATCATAGTAGCTTCATTCAGGTCTTTGACGACTTCATCTTCTTTCAGATAACGCTTAGTTTTTTGTATGTTCAGCTCCGCATTTCTATCATTTGTTACGCTTTGTTCTTTTTGCTCAACTGGTGCTTTGGGAGGATCAGCTTGCGGTTGGCTTGGCGCCTTTGCTCTCCATTCTCGGAGTTCTCTCTGAGGGACTGAGATCTTCTCTGTCTCCCAGCGTCCCGAGTTACACTTCTTCGCAGGGTGTAAGGAGGAGAGACATACCATGGCTCTTTGGATTCCTCAAACTCCTCTAGTCTCTTTTCCCAAGATAGTTTTTCTAGATCTGTTCATCTCATGGGATCTCAGAGGTGGTGGGGCCACTCTAGTTTGCTTTGTGGATACTATGTTTCCAAAGGGTTTCCCATGTCTATACAGTCTTTCATGGTACGGATCTTCAGCCTGTTGATGAACCGAAACAACTCTTGTAGATCTAGAGAGAAGAAGTCTGAGGGAGGTTTTTCTGAGATATGTTGTTTCCTCGACTGAAAGGGGGGGATCTAGACTCTGGTAAGATTGCTCCTTCAGATTCTGTTCTTTGTTAGTATGGTTGCTTTGATTGCCTTCATTAACAATGAGTACCCGATAATCTTGGTTGAGGTGGGTGAGAGAGTTGCATATGGAGCAGTGGTTCTCGAGGCGTTCATATTCCAGGTTGACTAGACTCTCTTTTCCTGTATCATACTCCACAATAGTTTTCCTGGTAAGTGGTTGAAGCCCACTGATTAAGACTTTGACTCTTGCTGTTTTCTTAGTAAGCTCATGGTCTAGGAGAGTTCTCAGAGCTTCTCCAATGTCGCAGACCATCTTATCCAGCCAAAAATGGAGTGGAAGTCCTTTGATGCGGATCCAAAACGGGATCTGAGAGGGGAATGATGGAGAGATGATAGGTTCCCAACGTTGGATAATAATCATCCAGTAGTTGAAATGGTAAGGTTTGTTCTCCAGCACCCGTTGAAGGTCTTCCTCTCTTTCAAAACGGAACTGAAAGAAGCCATTTCCTAGGTCTGACCCCGTAGCTCTCCCTATGATGTGCCATTTGCGAGGCAGGGAAGGAATCAGTGTGTAGATTCGTTGCTCCTTAGGATTGGTGACTCTTCTGATGAGCGTGAGAGCATTTTCTCTTATGAGTTCTGAGTTATCAACGCTGGGAGCCTTGATTCGTTTGATTTAGGAGTCCTCTCTGTCAGAGAGGAGGCCTTTTCCTTTCTCTTCTTTGGTGAAACGGTGAGACATCTCGTCAGTAGCTTGAAACACAACCTTTGATTCTTGAGATTCAGATGAAGAACTGAAGTGAGGTTTGAAAATTTGAAATGTAGGTTGCGTGGAGGAAGCTACTTGCGGGAAAGAATTAGGGCTTCCAGGTTTAGGAAATTGAGGCAGCAGGGGAATCTTTCTAAGAATGGAAAAAAAGTGAGTGGTCACTGTCTCTCTATTGCCCGCTGGACCCTTACCTTGCTTACCCTCGAAACTAGTGCTTGGGAGAGTTTTTCTCACCGAAGCCCGCTTCAGCAGGAAAAATACTAAAACCCACCTACTAATCATCGCAAACCGTACATCTTCATCTTCTTGAGTCTAGAGACCATGAGGCCCTTATCCACAGTTGAAGACACTATGACTTCAAAACTTGACTTCGTTGAAACATTATTATAAAGCACTAGGTGATTATCAGCGGTCCAGCTCTACAAAAAATTTTCTTTTAATTTTTATTATATTTATACAACTAAAAATATTTTGAAAATAATAATTATAACAATATAAATGATAAGTTTTTAGTTTGATATTTTCGATCTAAACATATATGTATATTTCTACATCTCTGTCACCGTTTTATGTTAAAGACTAAAATATTAGAAAATGAATTGATGAAATTTGATGTGATTTATTAGCGTAATCTATTTACGTAAAGGAATGTTTCTCCCCTTCTTATCCCATCCACATCAGCAACTACGTCACAAAGTCCACATCACAAAATCGAAGCATGTATGTGTGACACGTGTCCAGGTGACTTAAACTCATCGTTTCATTTATATTTTATGTAATTAGATTTCATCATGTTTAACATGTGTGTTTGAGGATCTCTTACATGATGAGATTAATCGTGTCTTCTCTGCAAGCATCGTTCGGGTCTTTAGATGTTCTGTACATTGAATTTATAGTTAGCGATGTGTAACTGTTGACGAATGGATTCGGTGAATAATATTAAAGTTTTCATTAACATCACCGATACACTCATCCCATAACTTTCCATTCAATGCACCTCATATCTAAGTGTTTGTGGATCTTGATCTATAAGTAATCACTTTACTATAATAGTATGTGGTAACCTGCGCCTTGTGCAGGATGACATTTTTTTAAAAAATTACAATTTAAATATGTATATAGATATTAAAAAGATAAAATCATAGACACACATATTACATGTTATTCATGTTAAGGGATTGAACGAAACTACAAATATGTGTTTAAAAGTATTTAAAACTTGTGTTATTTGTTTTGTGTAATTGAACTATAGTTTGTGAAAGTAAATTTAAAAGACAAATAAACTTATATAAAATTAATGAAGCCCGCCATTGTTAGTTTTCTAATGGATTTCTGATTTTGTTAATGATGATTCGGAAAAAGTGATGCGATGAAGAAATGTGTTAAAAACATTGCGTAATTTATATACATGATGTTGTATATTTAGGGTTTTAGTGATGAAAACAAATCGCCAAAATCATAGCAAGTATTTACTAATTAATATTCCTAAACTTGCAGTATAATTTAACTAAAACTGAAAATACGGTTACATGTTACGGATATTTATAATATATATATATATATATATATATATATATATAATGTAATTCAAAAATATACAATATAATACAAAATAAGAATTTAAGAATAAATAAGAACGATACATAAAAATATGAAAATAATCAATTCATGAATAGCTTTGGGGAAAATTACAATTTTACGCATTACCTAATACACTAATTCAAATTTATCTACTTTTGGGGAACATTTTCATCTATACCTAGAATACTCATTAGTAAATGACATAATTACCCATAGGAAGTGAAGACCAGATCTATCGACTCTACGACCAAATCAAATATTCATCATGCTCCTACCCTTCCCACATCTCCTCCATCACCACCGTCGCCTGCTCCGGCCACGCCGCTGCTTCCGGCGACTCCAACACACAATTCACCTCTACGACCTCCCTTCCGCATCCTCCCTAGGCTCCCTCCTCGACTAAAACCACACATCGTAGATCACCGCCCTCTTCTTCTACACTCCATCTTCCCCTCTCCTTCCCTTGCAATCTCATCTCCTCAAGTCCTTTCATCCTCATAAGAAGGCCATTAACGGTCTTGAAGTAAAGCGAGGTTTGTTTTAGGTCTTTTGGTGTAAAGAAATATATTGAAGCTGCTACAGTTAAAAGGACGAGTGTGTCATCAGGTCTGAGGGATATTATCAAGTAATAATCAATGGCTAAGCAATCTGGTATACAAACGTATACATGAGTTTTTCAAAGCTAAAGTGCAGAAGGTTTTAAGTTCTGAGAATTGAAGCAAAGTGTGAGAATCAAAAGTGAAGTCTGAATGGGTTTTGCTTCAGGTGGAGTCTTGTTACTTCATGGTTTGTAGTGCACACCAGCAGGTATTGTTTTGGCTTCAGTGGGAGCTTGGTTTATTCAGAAGGTCTCACAGGTTATTTCAGTTTGAGAATGGTTTTGAGGACATGATAATCAGTTTGTAAGAGTTATAAAGATTCTGGTTGGTTCAGTAAAATGAACAGGGAGTCAAGTGCAGAGATTGTCATCATCAGATTAAAAACTCAACAAGGGTATATGCAGATGGAGTATAAGGGTTCAGTGGTTATTGGATGATGAGGAAAGTGTGTAATTAGTCCGTCAGATGTGCATTCATCAGAGGAATGCGGTTCAGAATTTTCACTCCGGAGACATCAAGACAGGCATTACTCGACTTTATTCTTTAAACAAAACTAAAATTTTGTTTTGCAGGTTTTCTGTTGGAGAAGAGAATACATAGTTCAAGGTGGAGCTTCTTCAGAAGGTGATTAGTATAAAATCTAGCAGATCAAGGATAAGCTACAGCAAAGAAGATAAGAGACTACAGAAGTGGTTTGTATAATTCTCTGAAGACAGAAACTAAAGGAGACAAAGAGCAAAGGATTGTGAAGCTGTTTGGAGAATTACTTCAGTAAAGATCAGAGATTGTTTTGCTGGTAGTAAGTTCAACTACAAAGGAATTCTGAGTTGGTTAAGATCATCAGTAAGAAGACTTGGAGTAATTTTCTCAGTAAAGCGCTTGAGGTAAATCAATTGAAGGTATTAAACATCAGTAGCATGGTAAAATGAAGCTGACGGACAGAGAGAAACTGCAGTAAAGTCTGGAAAATTTCAGAGGTGCAAGAAAAGGTTTTATGGTGAAGATTGCAGGCGGATAAAAGGCATTGCAGGTCACAAATCACAGTAACATAACAAGTGTCTCAGGGTATTACGTTTTTTGTGAGTTTGAGACAGAGTTAAAGAGGTCAGGAAGTGGTAAATTTGTTGGTTGAAGATCTATTGATGCAGATCAGTTTGAGCAGGAGCGAGCAGAGATTATTTACATCGAAAGTCTTCTTAATCGAGTTGAGTTAGGCGGCGTGTCCTGCTATCAGCAGCATCGGTGTAGGATGATGTTCAAAGTCCAGTATGTTCAAGCAGACATAAGCGGAGGTGATTCAGTTCTTCAAGAAGTCTCAAGCTAGCATTGGATTCAAGTTTTTGGCAGTATATCTGGCGATCTTTTGTTGCAGCAACAGTTAAAGACTTTAAGGTCTGAAATTTCTAGTAGCCAACTTGAGATCAAGGAAAGTAAACTGCTTGAGGTGAGAATACATCTTAAGCTTTTCACTGATCATAGGAGTGGACAAAGAGCTTTCAGAATTGGTGGATGTTGCTCTTGTAGAAGAAGAAGAAGAAACATGGCCAGCTGGTTGCTCATTTGATTTCACAGTTGCTCAAACTCTGATTCTTAAAGTTAGGTAAACCAATCACATTGTACACATATGGGGAAAGAATCTTCAATGAAAATTTGAAGTCTACTTTTGGAAACCAAATTGCAGAAAAAAACGTTAAGAAGATTTTATGCTAAAGTGAGATTTCTTTTTATCAGAGAGAGAGGGAGAGGTATCAACTTCAGAAGTTGAAGGTAGGCAACGAACCATAAGCCAAAGTAAAAAAAAAAATTATCAGAGAGAGAGAGAAGAGGTATCAACTTCAGAAGTTGAAGGTAGGCAACAAACCATAACCCTAAATTTGACCCAACACCCTATTTACAAAAACTTCTAAGCTATTTATAAGAGTTTGTACATTTATTTATAAATGTTTATAAATTAATTTACAAGGTTTATAAATCTATTTATAAGGGGTTATACAAAAGATTATAAGAATTTAATAATCTCCATAACACAATTTATAAGAGTCTACAAATCAATTTAGAAATGTTTATAAAACAGTTAGAAGAGTTTATAGATCATTTCATTCTTACAAAAATTATAAGTAAATCTTTATGAAAGTATTTATTATGTTATAATTCTTCTATAATTTTTTGTAGATTATTTATAATTATTTACAAAATCATTTTCTAACCAAAAACACCATTATTGTATGTGTAATTATGGAATTCATAAATCATTTTGTAAAGATTTATATCATCTTATAAGGGTTTATAAGATTTTTTTCGTTTGTGTCGGTTTTTAGGAAATATTTATAAAATTTGATCAAATATATATGAAATATAAATCTATTTATAAGAGTTTATAAATCTGTTTATAAGAGTTTATCAAAAATTATAAAAATTAAATAATCTTCATAACACAATTTATAAGAGTTTATAAATCAATTTAGATGTCTCTATAAATCAGTTAGAAGAGTTTATAAATCATTTATAAATTCTAAAAAAAATTATAAGTAAATCTTTATGAAAATATTTTTAATGTTTATAATTCTCCTATAAATGTTTCAAAATTAGAAACTGGTGTATAAGAGTTATAAGTTGTTTTAAAGTGATTTTTTGTCAACAGAATGATAATTGTTAATGGAGTGATTTATAAAGGTTTATAAACTGATATGATTTTTCTAAAAAATCCTTCAAACAGATAATGAACACAAATAGGCTTTGCAAAACATATTCTTTTGCATCATCCTATGTGAGAAAAAAATCTGCCAAAATCTCAATGCATGTTTCCATGCATTTAACCCAATTCTATGTACAACCATAAGATGGATTAACTATAACTACATTGTCACTATTTTTGTTCTAAAGGGCTAACACACAAGCACCTTTTAGTTTCACCACAAGGTCCATTGCCTTGCATTTTTCTCTGAAACCACAAAATATTCACCAAATTAACCAACTTTCCACTATTTTTTTGCTTATTAAAGAACATCATTCTTTTACAATTTCTTTATAAAGCCTTATAAAAAGATATAACTGGCATTGAGATGATTGAGCATTGAGATCTGCTTGAGGACGGGGACATAAGAAGCATTAAGTCATTTGAAATCCTCAATCTTCTGAACCTCAACAGTGACTCCTCTGAGGTTGCCCATGTTCACAGCAAACCATGGCTTCATCGCAGCATAGTTGATGTCGTTGGTGACAAGATGAAAGATGACTTTCTCAGGGGCCTTGGAGTTGAGAAGTGGAGTTAACCACAACCGAAGTAGCCTTCTTTATAGTAAGTGATAAGCAATCTGAGCGTACGGAAAGAAATCCTAAATCGCGATAAATAAACAATAAAGCTTTACCAAATGGTTTATAATGATTTGTAAAATAATTTGTAAGGATTTATAAGGGTATGTAAATAATTTATAAGAGTTTATTAAAAAAATTTATAAAGTTTATACACACTATAAAGAATTATAAAAACAATTTATAAGAGTATGTAAAATTATTTGTAAGAGTCTATAAACAATTTATAAGGTTTATAAAGCCATTTGTAAGAGTTAATCTATGAAATTTTATAAATCATATAATAAGAATTTAATAGTGAAGAAAAAATGAATTTATAAAGATTTATAAATCAACTTCTAAACTCTTAAATTAATTTATAAACCTTTATAAATTAGTTTAGAAATTCTTATAAATTAACTTATGAACCTTTATGAATCATTTTATAAGCTTTTTATACATTAACTTAGTAACCTTATTAAATTAGTTTATAAACCTTTACAAACCAGTTTACAAACCTTATAAATGATTTTATAACCTTTATAAATGATTTTATAAACCTTTATAATTAGTTATAAATTTTTATAAATAAGTTTATAAGCCTTTCTAAATTAGTTTATAATCATTGTATAAGTCATTTATAATCATAGTTCAATAATTAGATATGAAATGGCAGAAACAATACTAAAAACAAGTTTAGATTTTTTTGTATAAAGAGATAATAAATATATAAAAAAAGAAAATGAAAGGTAACTAAGCACCATCCCTAAAATAAAATACAAAACCATATAATATCCACATAACAAAGAAGCAAAGAATATTAGAGCATCAGTGGATGGTTTAATAGCAATGGTGTATAGGACCGCTGTGAAGAATCGAACAACCGTCGTGAATCAAGATCTAAGAACACGGCGATATGTTGACCCGGAGTTCACCGCACCACCGCCGTTAACTAGACGAAGGCTGCTATATCTCTCTGGAGCTGGGATTGAACCAGCAACCACTATACTGCTCACAAGCGAGCTCCGATTACACCTAGCACACCGCAGATGATCTCTCTCTCTATTGCCGGAAGCTAACAACCGTAACAACCTAACCCGACGAAAGAGATGAGCTCATGACTTTATACTTAGTCATTTACACACGTGATAAAACACGCTGAGCTACGAGATGCATCCACGTGTAACGAGATTAATCTAATTACAAAGACTCTAAATGAAACCGAGTCTTACCAACACTTAATGAAAACTTGGAAGACCTCCTTGACTTGAGCTCTTCTCCTTGATCTGATGACTACACCGTCCTTCAAATCTCCACCTTAGGCATAGATCAACCTCTATCACCCTCTTGAACTCTTGACCAAGTTCTCATGAATCCTCAACCGGATCCCACATCCATAAGGATGCAACCTTCATTACTCTTTACCAACACGAAGCATCCTCAATGCTTCCTTCACTTTGTAAACTGGCAATACCTTTGTAAAAATATCTGCTGGGTTATAAACTGTAGCAATCTTCAATACTTGAACGATACCCTTCTTGATCAGATCTCTTCCGAAATGATACTTCTGAGCTACATGCTTTGTCATCTCATGGAATACTGCATTTTTAGACAACGCAATGGCGCTTTGAGATTCACAGAAGATCTCCACAGAATCTTGACCAAAGCCCAACTCTTCAGCCAAACCTTTCAACCATACTCCTTCACGTATAGCTTCTGACATTGAGATGTACTCTGCTTCTGTAGATGACAGAGCCACCACTTTCTGGAGTTGAGATCTCCAACTAATTGTATTACCTCCAGCCGTAAATACAATTCCATTACTTGATCTTCTTTCATCCAAATTTCCCCCGTAATCTGAGTCACAATAACCTCTCAAAACAAAGTCACCACGACTTTTATAGCATAGTCTTGTCTCTATTGTTCCCTGAATGTATCGTAGCACCCACTTCACTGCGCTCCAATGCTCTGGCATAGGATTACTCATGAATCTACTAATGAGTCCCACTGGATAAGCTAAGTCCGGGCGTGTACCTATCATCGCATACATAATACTGCCTAAAGCACTTTGGTATGGGATACCTTTCATATTGTCTCCAAATTCTTTCATTTCTTCTGGTGTAGGCAACTTTAACTTGAAGTGAGCCCCCATTGGAGTTGCCACAGACTTGCATTGATCCATCTTGAAGTTGTGTAGCACTTTCCTTAAGTATCTTTCCTGTGAAATCCAAAGACAACCCTTTGTCCTGTCTCTCTCAATCTCCATTCCAAGTATTTTCTTTGCATCTCCGAGATCCTTCATTTCAAATTCACTATTGAGTAGGATCTTTAGCTTCTCCACTTCGACTTTGTCTCTTGATGCGATCAAGATATCATCTACGT
>JABAYD010060145.1:0-10996 GCA_014822095.1 Diplotaxis tenuifolia
AAAAAATTATAATATATACTAATTTTGGAGTAAAAAACAAAATGTCTATGTAAATATAAAGGAAAACTAATATCCACGGGTTACGTGGCTCAACATCCAAACTATTTTAAAAACAAACGTATATATTAATTAAATTTTAATCTACCAATGTTTAAGATATCTACACCAAATTCAGTATAACCCATTAAACTAATGACTAGTTATAATACTTTTTGGATATCTTTTTTTTTATCAATTACATTATTTTTTTTGTTACACAAGAAAATTTCATTAATACAATTAGAAATTACAAAATTGGTATTCAGAATTTTTTTTTAAAAAAAATGATTACAGAAGCATATATACGCCCATACATTGAAAAAGTACAACATAACAAAATAAATTTGATAATACTTTCCCGAAATGTAGCCTTATTCGCGAACATACATTCAATCAGTTATTTTCTTGCCATGTATTTGACATTTACCTGTGGAAATTGTGTGTTTTACTATCGATTTTGTTGTTAGAATAATTCATACTAACACATATCATGGAAAAAGCTAAAGCTGATATTCCATCAATGGATTCCAATATGATAAGTCTGTTGTGAGTTTGAACATGTAAATCTTCATTTCCCGAGATTCAATGTTAGTAAAGAACTGAACGGTGTTACCAATTGTTAGGAAAATTCCTTAATAATATTTATTCGTATGGATAGAAAATAGACAACTAGTGTTGAAGATATTGTGTAAATCGGACGTCCCTCACTCCTCGTATAACTGAGTAAATTAGTTTAGCCCATTTTAGGTTTGATTTATGGCCTTATTTGATTATGATATCATTTGTTGAGCATTTTCTTCTACTAGGTAGCTTATCTATTTTGCAAAAGAGTTAGCGAGCTACTCCAACTGATGATAAAAGCTAGTGAACTAATTATACAATCATGTTGATCTCTTATATATGGCATATGATTGCCTAAAAGTGTTAAGTTGTTTATATCAAAATCAAACTACTTATAGCGGTACAACTATAAGTACATTTATTATTCACATATCAGCTAAGTTGTATAGATAAAAGAATAAAGATCCCATCTCAATTTATTGGGACAATGACATAAGTTTTGTAGAAAAAAAACTAGTCAGGGCATGTCAACGTGTACACAATTCAATCACAAAATGCCTATACATTACCATTCAACAGTGTTTCAAAAAAAAACTACCATTCAACAATATTATGAAATCACCGTAATCTAGTGGTTAAAGTTTAAAGGATTCTGCACCAGATTTGGAATTCGAATCTCAAACTATACAGTTTTTACATCAAAAAAATTTAAATTCCTCGAAAAAATGAATGACAAATTATGCAGATTATTGAAGAAAAAACTTAAAAGAAATCTTTAGCGCAAAGCATACCCTCAAGAATAAATTTCATAGGATAGTTTAGAGGTAAATCTGCATAAGACATGTAAAATTGCCGGTTGTAATACAGTTTATGTAATATTTTTCATAGTTCGTAATGAATAATTAACTGATGTTAAAAGAAAAAATAGAAGCCAGACCACTCAACAATAATTGCACAGCATTCTATTTTAAGGAATCCTAAATTCCAGCTACTACAACTACTTTTACAGCGAGAAAAGCTTAGATCGAAAGAGAGAAACCCACGTCGTTCCCGTATGCATTCAATAGAGTGACGATAAAATGGTTGGGAAGTATTTTTTGGTAAAATAAATGGTTGGGAAGTTCACCCAATTAAAGACATTAGGTGCTACATTTACCATTTATAAATATACGGTTGGGTATCTCTTCTCCATATACTTCCTACTAAACTTCACTCATACATACCAGATCCGTATATCATTCAACTTACGCACCATGTGCACATTAGAGAAGCACGGAGATCTTTTTCTCCTAACCTTAACCGGCGACGACGAGCACAGATTCCACCCCGACACTATCGCCTCCGTTCTCTCGCTTCTCGAACAAGCCAAATCTCAATCCACACGTGGTTCCGTCCTAATCACCACAGCTCATGGAAAGTTCTTCTCTAACGGCTTTGACCTAGCTTGGGCGCAATCCGCTGGATCCCAAACCGGCGCAGTAAACCGGATGCACCAAATGGTCGAAGCCTTTAAACCTGTGATAGCAGCACTCTTCGCTCTTCCGATGCCGACAATAGCGGCCTTGAACGGCCACGCGGCTGCCTCGGGGCTGATGTTTGCGTTGAGCCACGACTACGTTTACATGAGGAACGACCGTGGTGTTTTATACATGAGCGAGGTGGATCTTGGGCTGCCGTTGCCCGACTACTTCGCCGCAATGTTTGCCGCCAAGATCGGGACGAGTATTGCGAGGAGGGAGCTGTTGCTGAGTGGGAAGAAACTCAAAGGGGAGGAAGCGGTGGCTTTGGGGATCGTTGACTCTGCGGCGCACGATAGTGCGGAAGGAGTTGTGGAAGCTACGGTGAGCCTTGGAGAGAGCTTGGCGGCTAAGAAATGGAATGGTGAGGTTTATGCTTCGATCAGGAAGAGTTTGTATCCGGAGCTTTGTGCGATGTTGAGCTTAACGGCCAAGATCGCTGCAACTCCTTAATCTCTAGCGTTTTCTCTTAATCAGGCGGCAACCTTTTTCAAATGGAATACTTTACAAATTTGTTCTATTATTATTCTTGCTGAAAAAAGCATCGTCCTTATAAGAACTTAAGAAGATATATTGGAACCGTTTAATACTAATCTTTTGGCATTATAGGATTTTTTTTTTTTCATTTTCAACGGCTTTGCTTGGTGATTGAAAATGATGGTGGCAAGTAACCAAAGCTGGCCTCAAACATATTCTACTCATTTTGCTTGTTCTCGGGCTTGGTATACAATGCATCAAATTATTTATTCATGTCTAGAAGGCATGTATGTGTGTATAGTATCCCTCTCTCTCCCATTCAGAGTAAACAAATCGTGAAATGGATAAAACTCAAAAAGAAGTGAAGAGAAGCAAGTGGCAGTCACTATTATTATTTGATTCATGGAAGTCTGTCCAAAGTTAAATCGATATGAAAAAAATGATACCCTTCAAAATAGAGAGACATTGGGTGTGATTGGTAGTTGCTGTAGTTGCTCTCCACAACCCCATTTATTTCTAAAACACTAAACTGAAAGCAATCAAATTTTAATAAAAAAAAATCTACAGCCTTATTTATTTCTAAAACGTTAAATTGAAAGCAATCAAGATTTAATAAAACAAATGAAATTATAGCTCTAGAGATAACGTACCTACAGCTATACAAGTGCTCTGCAGAGCCAAATATCCACATCATTTTTTGAGAACTCTCCATAAAATTCTAAAGAAATAAAATTTAAATCTACAGCAAAAAATCTACAGATTTTTTTCCACAGCAAAAAAGTTAAAGCCACAACCGTTTCCAATCGGGCCCATTGAGTGAGTGAAACGAGAAAAGACAAAGGAAAGAAATCAGAGAAGAATCTTTGTGTGGCCAAAAATTTTATTAGGTAAAAAGTCCATGTGTCTTTTGATTGATACTTCCAAGATGAACTTGAATATTTAATCTCTTAAATGAGGTCGGTAGAGGGTGTGTATGTCAAACAGTATCAGGTGAGCCGTGCGCTGGATGGTCATGTTGTTAAGCTGATGTCGAGTACATGTAAGTACCCTCTAAGGTTGGTATTCTTTTATTTGACTTGCAACATTTTTAAAGGTGACACTTTTGGCTCTAAAGAGTTGATCCATGAGTTCTGGTGCTTTCAAACCTTTTCCACATGTTTAGACTTTCTTTTGTTTAAAGGCAAGTAAATGATAAGTATGCAAGAGTTGATATATTACGGTTATTTTAGCCATGATATAAGTCTAGAAGTGTCTAATTCGTGGTTTACCCTATATATATTTTCTATACTTAATCTACTGTCTAGGCAGTGTTCAAAAAACAAAATCTGCTGTCTAGGCTATGCTTTATTTTACTTTTAAAGAGTTTAAGAAGATTCAGATTTTCTTCAGAGATTGAACAGGAACTCAAAAATTTCTATCTTTAAACAATCTATGCAATTTATCCGGTCTTCAACTATGTTCTCATGGATCATATGTAATCATCTTGTTGGATTTAAGGATTTCTAGGGCTTATGAGGAAATGATAATTGATAGAATTGATAGGTGATCTAATTAAATTGTTCATCAAGATTGGTATTTATGCTTGTTTTAGAGTAATTGATTAGAACCTTGATTATATAGTAATTGGTAGACACGGCAGTGTGACTGACTACCCAAATTAAATACTTTTAGTGAACAAATCAAATCCGGAATTAGAGCTTGCATGAATTGTTTGAATTCACAACGAGAGTTTGTATTCTATGATCTAGACATAGATAGTTTCCGAAGCAAGAGCTGATTACCTTTGCAAGTTGTGATTTGGGTTCTAAAATCGTTTGTAATAAACCATTAGCATCTATTGATTGCAGTTCTGAATTGCATGATTGATTTCCATGGATCTAGTGTTCTCATCCGTTTTACAATCCGATTGATTTATTTTTTCTGCTATATATTGCTTTCTCATTTGATCTAACTTAATCTGAAGTCATAATTTTATTGAGTGATCATAGTCTAGGTGGATTTGATCCCTATGTATTGCACCTGATCTCTGAAACTGCAAAGTTTCTCTTAAAGTAAATTTGAGCATATCAATTATCTCCCGTTTCAGGCCACTATCTCCTACCATGCGTGCAAGGCTGTCCACTCTTGAATTAATCGTTCTCTCGGTACATGGAGAAGCTCGGAGGAGTGAATACTGTCTTTTAATTAGGATCTTGAGGGAGCTTACAAAATCTGGCCATTCTTCTGTTCTGAAATCGTCTTCACCAATTGAGAACAATCTGTTGCAAATGTGATTTGATATTAGCGTAAATTCTTCATGTACTTTATTGTCCATATAAGTGCCTTCACTTCAGAGCGTAGAAATAAAAGACTAGCATAAGTGTGTTGTGCCCCGACCATTAAAACCTTCGAGGGGGCTATACCAGCCTTGTCCCAAAAGTTGCTCCTTGTCCTTCCATGATCCATCTACAAAACACCATCTGCCGGGGATATATGGTAAGGTTGAAGCCTCGTTCTGTCTGCTTGGCAATGTTCTTTGAGCGAGTGTTAGCTCTGCCTTAGCCCATAGGAATGATCCTGTTTCCGCTAGTTTGAGACTATTTCTAGGATCAACATCTATGTTACTGAAAGTCTTATTGTTCTCCCCTTTTCCAGATGTACCATAAAATCTAAACAAAATATATTGACGAAAATCTCATTTTTTTGTTGTTTTAACGAGAACACATTTATGTGGTTTTGGATTTGGTGGGAATACCTCATTTTTCGGTTTTGTCTTTAATCAAATTTTTAGTCTTAGGCGTAAAACCCTTTGCGATTTTTTGTGAGATAAAATCCAATTTGTGATTTTGGTGGAAAATCAGCTTCCGTAGTTTTGGTGAAGTTTTTTTTTCTGATTTTGGTGAAAATCTGGTTTCCGTTTTTTGGGAGGAGGAGATTTTGAGGTACTGGCAAAAACCCGAATTTTAGTTTTTAGAGAGGGGTATGATTTATGGTTTTAGCGGGAACTAAAATCGCAGTTTGGTGAAACACTTGATTTTGTGGTGTTGGAATATCAAATTTTTGAATTTGGTGGGAAGATCTCATTTTTTTCGGATTTGACTAGATAATCAAATTTTTAATTTTTTGGAGTGAAAACCCTATTTTTGATTTTTGCAAGAAAATTTAATTTGGGGTTTTGGCAAAAATTAAATTTTAATGTTATGGCGGAAAAACCGGTTTCTGCAGAAAAAAAATTGTTGGTTTGATCAGATTCAGGTTCAACTTACTCTACAGTCGTTTCATTCCTTCTAAGAGCATAATTATCCCTAACACCCCGTTAAGGGGTGCTTAAAAAAAGTTTTTTTTGTTTTTTTCGGATTTATAAAAAAAAAAATTAAAAGGAACCAATCGTGGGACGCCACGTGTTGTGGGGCCCGCGGAAAAGGCCTAGCATCGACGCTTAACGGAGCAGCAGGAAGCGCCTGATTTTGAGTAGATGGTGGTCCCCCTTTAGCGTTCGTCGAGCGTCTTGGGATATTTATGCTCTAAGATGTTACAAATTGTAATTTGAAAGAAATATTTGACACAAATGCTTTTGAGATGTGTGAAAGCTGTATCGATACAATCCAACCAAAGTTATTTTGACACCATCGTCTATCATTCACGATATTTATTTTTGTACCGTTTTTCTTCTGATCATTTTCAATTAGTTATATAGATAGTTTAGAGAGCAAGGAAAAATCTTGGCGGTGATGCCGTTTCCGTTTACAACTGTCGTCAAAAGTTTACAGGAAGACGCGGTTTGGGTGTTTACGGCGTTATGTTTATTTATACAAATCTGATTGAATGTCTTCATGAAAAGAAAACAGCCTATAAAGTTAGTACTTTCTATGAGGATGGACCCGCACCAGTTGTCATGTAGCTAATTATTTTTAAAAACTTTCATACAAACTAATAGTCAACAAATCACTATAAAGAAAGGGTCAACCAAATGGAAAAAAGGGAAGCGAGTCGCAAGCTAAAAACAGCTAATTTTCGTCCTCAACTCTTTGACCGTAGCCCAACCGTGTACGTAGTCAACATGTCATGTTCCTGTTTCCTATATATTAACTTTCTAAAAAACATCACACGCCACAACAAATTTCCTCCACTACAAAACTCTTATAGCCCAACATTAACATTCAGAAAATATCTCTACGTATGGCCTCCACAATGACAAAAACAAGCAGTTCAAACGTCAGAGACGAGCAGCAATCTAACAAACTACAAAGACAGCTTCCATCTTTAAAGATAGAGATTACGTCCGCTACTACGTGGAACGTAGCAATCCCTCTGCTCTCGCCGCTCGCTTCTTCCCCCAAATCATCCTTCGACCAATCTGATGTTAGTCCGTCGCAGAACCAGGCTGAGAAACCGGCAGAAGATGTGAAGAAGACGCCAGCTTTCAAGAAGTGGCAGCATCCGGCGTCTCCGTTCTGCTACGACCAGACGACGTTTGTCCAACCGTTCATCTCGGTATAGAAGCATTTAATATAGTTAACGATCCAACGCGCATTCTCGAGCTTGTTCGTGTGTCAACGCTTGTTTAACTATTTTTACCTTTTGTAGAAACTAACAACTCATAATTTTCTCCTGTTGTTTAGCATGTAATCTATTTAATTTTCCAATAACATAAACCAGTCAAAAGAGACGTTCCACGTATGACGACGTATCAGTTTATGTCGTTTAATACAGAGTTATAGTATTGTTAATGGGTGTATAAATAGAAACCATTTGTTTCTGGCTCCTTGGACCATTGTTGTCATTCATATATGGATTTATATCCACAAAATTTAATATTCTGCAAAACGCGATATAATAGTTAACACAACAAGATTGGGCTACTAATATCATCCAATGGCAGATCTAGAAATAAAAATGGTGGAGGCAAAATGTTAAATACAATTAAATAATAGTAAAAAACAATGTTTCATAAAAAATCCAGCAAATAAGAACAAAACTTTTACAAAATAACTCTACACTCATTCATCATTTGGATTTTCTTTTCACTTTCTCATTTGAAACTGAGTCAAATAACTTTTCAATAAAACAAATCATACAATCACTAGAAACTGATTTTTTATTCGGTTATGTGCAGCTATCATCACTAGCTTCATTGTTGAAAAACATCTTTCAACACTTGTTGCAAAACTTGAAAAGTTAAAACTAACATTAAAAGTCTAAAAATCAAGGGATCCGCGATATGCTTTTGAGTTTTCACCATCAAAGATGAAAAATCTCCAAAATTTTCTACACTCTTAAACATTTCTTCTTTGCATATATTATTGATGTAAATGAAGTTGTTGCTCTAGAGATAAAAGCTTACCATAGCTAAATTCATGTGGACATAACTTAGCTAATCGCATTAGCTTCTCTTTGTCAAACCCATGAAATGAATCAATTTGATCTTAAAGCAGCTATACATAGAAGTAGATCAACGGTTTCTTCTGTAGAAGATCGTTGAACTCTTGAATCTGCAAATCTAGAACCGTGGAAAAGCAAATGATGAATATTGCTTATGTTGGTTATGTTTCTTGGATTCCTAAGATCAACAAATTTTTCCTCCATGATCAGCATTTCAACATTGCGTTTCTTACAAAAATAAGAAATTTAGCCATAAGCAAATTCCAACCATCATATCTAAGCTTATGCAACTCTCCTTTAGTGGATTCTACCAGTGACATAGTATTTAAAATATCTTAATATTTGTGTTACAAAGTCAGTGAAAAATTCACAGTAAGCCCCACAATAGGTAACATAAGATGCAAACAGAACACACAATCAGATGTGTGAACGTATTTGAGAAGACCACAAGCTTAGCATTTCTGTTAGTCTTCCAAACCATCATCTTGACGATACTCAAGAAATCTAATGGTAGTAGAAAATAATTCTTCCAACCTCAACAATGTTTTGTGATGAGAACCCCAACGAGTAGTTGCAGGTCTTGATGAAGAACGTTCCTGATTTTGTCATGTCCTAATCTTTTTTTTTTGAAAGACTTTCAAATTTATTCAGCAAAAAAAAACCATTGTTACACATAAGTGCTACATGAGCAGAGAAAGAAAAAACTAAAACCTACCCAAGAACAAAAAACAGGGCAAAACCCCACCAAAGAAAAAAACTCAATCATCCATCACAACGCCCCTCCTCATAAAAGACCATATCAAACAAGTCAAAAATGGAAGGATCACAAGATAATCCTCATTAAAACCTCATTAAAGTAAACCAAAATGGGACAAACCTTTAATGAGGAAAGAGTAATCATCTTGTGATCAGAGGAGTGTATAGAGGAGAAACCAACAATCCATGCTCAAAGAACAAGATGGCCACACCAACAAACCTCTTAACATCACTATTCTTGTTTATTTTTTTTCTAAATCCTCACGTTGAATTTCTCTAAACATATCTTGTCGTTTACAAGAAGCCCAACAACATTCAATAATAATGTAGAAATCTCATGAAAAAATAAGCAATATCAAAGTGCTTTTTTTGCAATAGCCACCACAACTAGCTGAAGTTGATGAGAGAAACATAATATGCCGAGCTGCTCTTTAGCAACCAGTGATCTCAACCCATTAAACTCACCCCTCATATTACTAGCTTCATCATAACCATGCTTTCGCACCTTTGTAATGCCTCATCCCATATATGGAAAACACATCATCAATATAAGAATTCAGAGTTAATGACGACGTTCTTTTAACAACTCCAATAAACCGTTCTTTGATTGCTCCATTTTTATCAACAAACCAAAAACAACACCCATCTGCTCTTTATGAGAAAATCAGCAGAAAGCAAACCAAACACACCATGACCATCTTTCTTCTAAAATAGCTTATTGTACTTCTTCTGCTAAGGAATGAACAATATCTTTTTGAATCCTGGTAGAAATCATCTGATTATTTCTTGGAACATTTTTCAGAATAACCTTACTTATAGCATCATTCTGCTCTCCTATGTATTTCAGAGCTACACGAAATTTCTTTTTTTCACAACCTCTTCTTACCATTGCCACCGAAAGGCAATCATTTTTGTAACAAGAATCTTGAAGCATCAATCAAAGCATCTAAGCAAATACGATGTTCATTTTTCACCTTATAGTCTTGCTTAAACAGAGCATGTACTATAGATTGATGTTGATTCATCAAATCACATTTCTGAACAGCAATAATGTGACAATTGCTGGGTGGTTTACCCATATGGGTAAGCAATATCTCTGGTTTATTCTAACTTTTAAACTCTTCTTTCACGAATGCAACACTTCCACCTTGCTTTCATACCTCATCTTTAAATAAGTAGCAATATAAGAAAAATGCATTTTCTTTAGATATGATATACTCTAACCAACTACCATATTGATCAAACCAAGCTAGATTGAATCGCCTCATTACACTTGCTTTCGATATTTGTTTCAATTCTTGACCATAGGGTTGACATCAACCTTTAGTTAGATATCTACGTCTAGCCTCGTCTCTTTGATTTGCAAGGTAATCCATTATGTCTCTTCTTTCAACAGGGTCGGATGGCAATCATCAATATTGGTCTCATGTACTGAGAAGATTTTCTTTTGTCTTTCCTTTCATCAGTTTTAGGTGGCAAATCATCGATATTAGTTTCAGTACTGAAGAAGATACTTTTTGTAGTATTTTTACATTGATTTTTTTTTCTAGAAAAACAAAAAAAGAGCTTTGTTAAACAATACAATTGAAAGGTATGATTTTTAAAATTTCACTTTGACAATGAGAGAGACGACAATGTCGACCAGGAACTTTATAATACTTTATCAGCATCGATTCATCATCACATTAGAGAAACCAAGTCAACTACTCCACTTTCAAAATTACTCGAAGGCACATTTTATCAAAAAAATCAGTAGAAATTGTAGAAAATTTTAGTTTATATAACTTTAAGTCTATAAGAGGCTATTTTTATTTATATGATTAGAATAAATTCTTAACTATGAACCACTTGTTCGAGAAATTCGAAGACGACAAATACACGAAAAAAATTTGATTAAGGTTTTTAATTTGGAAGTTAGATTAAGTAACTTTAGTAGTTAGTGTATTTATGTCAATTTGATAGCCCTGAAGTAATTATATGGAGATGGGAAGATAGGCATAAAGTTCATTGACAAAATTGTCCAGTTGCATGGAATTCCCGTGAGAATACCGCGAGCATAGTCTCAGACTTACGGTTCACCTCACACTTCTGGAAGGCCATTCAAAAATCTTTGGGAATCAGAGTGAACATGAGCACCGCATACCATCAATATATTGACGACCAATCAGAAAAAAAATCCATACTTTTGAGGACAAGCTACGAGGTGATCAGAAAAGAAAAATTCTTGGAAAATACACTTTCTGACTGACAAGTTTGCTTACAACGACAGTTTCTAAGCAAGCATC
>JABAYD010060162.1:0-11743 GCA_014822095.1 Diplotaxis tenuifolia
CTCATAAAGAATATACTTATGAATATTCCTTATGACTCTTGTATAAATATATTGGATATGAATAAGAAAACGTATCCTTCCATAACAACCTCATATATTTTATATGGAATCAAATGGTTCCCAAACCTTCTTCAAAGATGACAAAAACAAATTGAATGAGAGTTACGAGTGTATGAATTATTGGACTATTAGTTATACATAAAATAATGAGTCCCAAAGAAAGGCATCACAAAGATTCAAGTCTTACGGGTTTCTTTGAAAATAGGCTGGTCCTACTTCGTATTTGGGGTGCTGAAAATCCCATAACTAGGAGCCTCACCCGTAGCTCTTCCAGGGGCTGTAGGTTGTTCATTCGAAGTTTCATTTGGCATACGGGTTGGTGGACGCGGTGGTGGTGGAGCTCGGGGCGGCGGCTTTGGTGGTTGGACTCCAAACCGACCTGTAGCTTGTTGATTTGGATACTGGTTTTGGAATCGAGGTGGAGGAACTTGCCGGTCCAGGTGGCTGTTTGAAGGCCCAGAGGGTTGCTGATTTGGAGTTTGGTCTGGGAACCGAGACCGCGGTGGACTTGGAGACTGAGGATCAAACCGCCCAGTATGTTGTTGGTTTGGGAACCGAGGCTGTGTTGGACCTGGAGACTGAGGATCAAACCTCCCAGTAGGTTGTTGGTTTGGGAACCGAGGACGTTGTGGACCTGGAGGCTGGTTTGGAGACTGAGGATCGAACCGCCCAATGGGCTGTTGGTTTGGAGCTTGGTTTTGGAACCGAGGACGTTCTGGAGACTGAGGTTCAAACCGGTTTGCATCTCTACCTCCTGAGGACTCATTGCTCGGTTCACTTTTTGCATACCTGTTCTGGATTTTAACTGGTTCAAGCGTCTCTATAACTACTCTCTCATCATCATCAGCTTCTGAGCTCTCAAGCTTTGGTGAATCATCTTTTATTCTTGCTGCAGTTTTTATGTTCATTTCCTTCAGTTTTATCGCCTTTCCTTTCTTGGGCGGTCCAAACTTGGCGTGTCTAACTACCACAACAGCATTACCTTTATCCGCCTCTGGCCCAAACTCCACAAGTGCATCTTCAATCTATCCAAGACCATGATTTTAACCAAAGCAAAGACAGGAAAACTAGATAAGAAAAGTAGAGGAGACTTACATAACAAGTGAAGCGAGATAATAACTCAAGCAGCTTCTCTGGTTCAAGCTCCTTCTTCTTGTCTTTGTCAGGAACTGCATGACACTGTTGCACAAAACAAAACAGAGAAGGACAAGCGAGAGATACATTAAAAAAATTGCTAAACAAGATGTTTACTTCTTTCAAGTTTGGGAGTTTGATTTATACCTTCACACGATATCCACTTTCCATCAGTTTCGTTGCTTGCTTTGCTTTGAACTGTAAGTCCTTTGCATCCTAAAGAGAGAGAAAAAAATGTCGTTGTAGTTTCTCCATTACCACAGAGAAGAGAAAAGAAAGAGAATGAGAGTTTCAAGATGAACCTACAATTTTTGGAGTAAATCGAATTTCCTTGACCTCAGGTCGAATGGTTACTTCAGCCCTCTACAACAAAGCATTAAACCATAAACACAGGACGCAAAATACAATTAATATTTTCATACGAAAAAAGGAAGCTGGAGAATTTGAAGTATGAGAAGGGCATTATCACTGACCTTGGCCTTAGCACGCTCCTTTCCTACTTGAGACTTTTTGTACTTCTCGTGTGCGTAGTCTACAATTTTACACACTGGTGGGTTAGCATCTCTCTGGACCTACAAGGCAGAATACAAAGACGAATAAAAACAATTTAGAAATATATAAATAGATAAACCTTTAGAGAGACACTTGTAGACTATAAGATACAAATAAAGACAGATCAGCAACTTATAGAATAACTAATATTTCACCTCAACTAAGTCATGCTTGAGCTCCTTAGCCCGTCTGAGAGCTTCCTTCAGTGACACAATGCAGTGTCCTGCACAAGGATAAAACCATATCACATTTCCCATTTATCTTTTCTAAATTTTCTTTGTGTGTTCTAAAAAGATGTACCCAGATGACACACATTTCTTTAGTAAAATCTATACGACCACATGCCTTTTAACTGACTCGATCAATCTAAGGATACTCTATCAAGAAAGTAACTTACTAACAAAAGCAGTACATGGAAAAAAGAGAGTACCTTCCTCAGAGACCAATCTGACAGTCTCGGCAGTAATCTTGTCATTGAGACGTGGACCATCAGATTCAACTTCCTCCTCCTTTTTCCTTGTCTAGAACAACAAGGTCAAGGAAATTTATAAGTTACGAACTACCTTGACAATCATGAACAAGACCATAGGATATACACGACCTAGGAGATGCAATACGTTGCTCATTGACCCAAAAAACACCACGAAACTAAACACATGCGAACCCAAGAAACGTTAATCAGAAAATCAACACATACGTACTATAAACTGCAAGAAGCAAAAAACATAGATAAAGAAAAAGTAAATCTTGCAGGGTGGTTTCATACAGTTATGTAACGCATAAACAAATGCAATAGGCAACACAGTGCTGAGAAAGATGAACGAGTGTACCTGAGCTGACGTGGCAAACAACCTGACATTGTCGAAGATTCTAGAATACTTTCTAGAGATGTCTGAATGTGGGATGTCGAAAGAAGACAACTTTGTCTGCTTCACCGAATGAGTGAGGCAGGTAGCAAGACTGTAGTTCCTTGTTAGTTGTGTTGATGCGTACTTAAGGTACGACCGAGTGATTATACGCCAAACCGCCATGGAACAAGGGAGAACACGATTCCCTCGTTGGAATCAGAAAGGAAGGGAAGAGTGTAGAATTTAGGGAATCAAGAGAGCTGGACGGAGCTTCGATGGCGGATGCATCTGGTGAAGAAGGCAGGCGGCTAAAGGGTTCGTTCACCGTCGACTTTGTTTGGATTTTTCTTTTTCCCAAAACTCAAAAGCAGCTATTGGGCTTTATGGGCTTTCCATAGTTTATCTTTTGAGTCAATTACAAGAAAGACACTTTCAGTTTTCTCACGTGAACACTTTTATGCTATCTTTTAATTTAAAAAAAAACACCTTTGAGTTATCTATTACATTACATATTTAGTTATTTCTACCTATTGAAATATTTCACAATTGTTTTACATTTATACATGAAAACCCAAGTTTATACTAATGTTTGGCTGGCGTTACGCGCCGGATTCTTTATAATAATTTAAATACATAGTTTAGATATTAAAATGTATTTTACTGAATTTATCAAAATTTATTATCATTTTTAAAATATTTTTCAAAATTATAAACTTTTTTTAATTTAGCTTTACTTCGTACATCAATGATTATGAGATTCAGATAAAATGAAATAGTTAGTAAAAATTAAAATATGCATGAAGGTCGTATCAATTTTCACATAGATTTTTAATAACTTTAGGTATTAGTTTTTGTAGTTTTTCTAAGAATTTGCAATAATCGATCTTATATTTTGGAAGTGGTCAATCAAAACAAAAAATATTTTTCAAATCACCAATAATCTAAAATTGTGTATTATAAAATATTTTAGATTTTAAAATGATGTATAGTGTTTCAAAAAAAAGGATGTATTAAACCTATGTATTATAAACATCTAAAATTATAAAATCAACGTGAGAATATTTAATAGATAAATTATCCTATTTTGAAAATTTTATAACTATATACATAAAATCATATGAATTACTGTTTTATTTGTAAAAGTAAAGGGATGGCTAGCATTTGGCCAGTTAAATGTCAGAACTTTGGAAAGAAATTTATATGAAATGATAAAAATATAATGTTATTTAAACTAATCATATAGAAATAGTACCAGAATATTATATTATTAAAATCTGTAGTATTTATCTTTGTTGGACAATATTTTTAATGACTATTGTAGATTTATAAGTATTTACCAAAATATTAAATTGCTCTAATATGTTACTTTAATAAATATTTTGTATCATTAATTATGTTATCAGTGTGTAAAAACTACATGAAGCTTCTAATGAAATTTTAATTAATATTTTGAATTTTAAATTTAAATAGGGAAGTTAGAAGATCATTTCTTAAGAAGTTTTATCTACAAATAGAATAATATTGTTGATTTGCTTTAGTTATAATTGTAAAAATTAAAGAATTATTATGTAAACAAAAAACATGTTTCTTTTTGTATGAAACATTTGTATTTCTCTAAAATACAACTATTTTAATTATTTGTAATGAAGATTTTGTTCCCATAATGGTGTAACTAACTCATGTTGACCGAGTCCATAGTTGGTGTGTTTTGATTTACTTGGAGTTGGCCATCCATAACAAATTGGACGGATGAGCATTGTCTGGGCTTAAGTCGAAATTGGTCTAATTAGGTGTCCATAATTCATTCTCTTTGTGGTTTCGTGTTAATGACGTCGTTCTCTATTACTATGAGATTTGTATAAATATAATTTTGGGTGGTGGTGTGAGTCTAACTAAAAAGGAAGAAACATGTTAATTTTGTATTATTAAAATCTTGTTATTAGGTAGCACTAACATCTATGTTTTCATTTTGGAGTTAAAGTTCCATCATGTTATACTGTAACTCGTGAAGTATATGGTGGTTGGAAGTAAAATTCGAGATCTGGTTCCAGAATGAGTATTTTTCAAGAGATGCAGAATCAGTAGTTGAATATGGTATCCAATAACGGTGCCATTTTAGTCTATTACTTTTATACTGTTTTTGTTTTTGTAAGTTTAATCTCTTTGTAACTGAGAATATGGAGAAATGTCAGAAACCAAACATCACAACACGGAAACCAGTAATGTCTGAGCTTGTAAAGTGTAAACAACTGGACAAAAGTAAAAAAAAAACTAAGTGCCAGACGAATTATTGTCATCCAGAAAAATGAACTCGCCTTCGCAACTTGATAAACTAGTGAAACTTAGTGTTCTCTCTCAGTTGGTTGTCTTCATTTCTCAAACCACACAACTAATTTAAAAATATAGTTTGGTAACTTAAAATGAAAATATGTCAACCAACACAGGTTTGCCAATGACTAATAAAATATTTTTATTTATTGATCAAGTTGCAAACATGAAAGTCCAAGATAAAGCAAAATGCTTGGTCTTTTTAAAAAGCATAATTCCAACGAAAGTTGGGAGCTTAGTCTTAGGTTGAGAACTTGAGCATCTACTTCAGGTGTGCCTTCTTGAGTGCGTTCCAGGCTACTGAAACCAAGTATTTCTCTGCAGAGCTCCTACTAAATTTTGGCTAGGCAGCTGCTGCTTTTGCAGAAAATGGACCTGGAGGGGAGAGGTGTTCAAGGGGATGTCATTACCACTTGACTTGGTTCCATCAGAGCAATTGCAAGAGAGACATGCGGCATCAGACATGTTGTCACCAGGGGTGTTGTTCCCACCATGTGCATTAAAAATGTAAGCTTACATTTCGACAAAGAGAAGTGCGAACTATGAGGTAGATATAGTTTACAAAGAAACCGTCCATGTCAGGCATGTGAATATCGCTAATGACAATATCAAAACCGTTCTTGTTCTTTTGAGTCAAAGGCAATGCAATGTCGGCTCTGTTACATTTGGTTACTGTAGTAACAAAAACAATAACTTTAGTCAAAGATAAAAGACAACATAAAATACATTAAACCGAATTTAGAATCAATCAAACATCTCCTAGTTTCTGAAAATAACTCAATCAGAGGGATATCTTGAAGATCAAACATCAAATCAAAATCTCTGAACCAGATCACAACTGATATGGAACAGAGAACTGAGCATATGTATACATACTCTGAATCTAAGAGTAAGTTTCAAGTGGAACGTGTAGGTTTCCCCAACAATTTATTGGAGAAACTGTGGAATCTCGGATTCAAGGGGTCTCCCACACATGCACCCTGCATAATCAGAAACGCAGGAGACGTGTCACCGCTGTTGAGGACAACGACCGCACTTCAAATCGGAAGAGGATACATGATAATACCATTGTTGCACATGAAGTATTTATAAGGGTGATATATGATTGAATCTAGTGACGCAGTGAGTTTTGGAGAGGTTTTCATCCGTATTTATAGTATAACAAATTAGGGATTTGAGATGAAGACTGGGAAAGAGGTCATTACCGTCAACGTGGTGGGAAAACGTTGGGGAGGTACTTAATGGAGGGACATTATATGAAACGGTTTCAATGATGAATAAAACGTACACATTGGTTCTTCAGTTGCCAGTGTAAATTAGGGAATGGAGAAGACGAAGATGCTGGAAGAAGAGAAGACGTTGAGTGGAGCCAAATCTCTTAAGAGAAGTTGGGCTGAAGTTGGGATTCATCAAAACGTTTTGCATAACAAAATAGTTAGTATCGCTTATTAGGTTACAGGTGGCGCAAAATCCCACATGCTAAAATCTCTACTTTATTAGTATAGATTAATATAATTTCATCCCAAGATAACTAAGAAGGCCTACAAGAATAAAATTTGTGTAGAGTTTGATTTTTTTTTAATCATGCTGAGATGGGAGTTAGGGTGTAGCTTATTAAGATTATCATAACTTATTATTTATTATCATTCATTTCCATATATATTTCTCTCCAAACTTATCTTTCTATAAAAAACTTCTTAATTTTTTTCTTTCTTGAAATATAATTATTTGTAACTGAATATATTTTTGAATTTTTAATACTTTTAATATTTTGAGATTTTGATTTTCTTGTTTGTTTTTTGCTTAAAGTTTTCTATGATATTTTTTTCAATGTTTTCTATGAACTTTGTTCATATTTTCTCATGATTCTAGATTAAGTTTTTAAAATATTTTGTTATCTTTCTTTCTTTTTATTATCTTCACTTGACAATAAGAATGTAACACATCATTTGTTTTTGTGTTTGTGTATTTGACATATATTTTAAGAATATTATGAGTCTATGTAATATTTGTAAAGATGAGTGTTATGAGTAAAACTAAAGAGAATTTATATATCAATAATAAAATATGTTAATAGAATTACAAAATCGATTAAAATTATTTTTTTGAATAACAAAAGCATTTGCGTAGAATTTTAAAAAACACATAAACAAATAAAAAAGGATTCTAAGAAGATTTTAAGAATTCATAAACCAATAACAATGGAAGCTCTAAGTTTTATAACTCCTACAAACTTTAACTACCAATAACGACTTAGTTTCTTAACCATCAAATATTCTTTCACTGGCATTGATATTTTCATTTTCGCCTTTGATGACTCTATTTTATTACTTTACAATTAACTTTCTGAAAACAAGACAATCATTTTAAGCAATCCTAACATCTCCTTACAAAATCAATCTTGCTCTTACCAAAACACCTTTTTGTTGCAAAATCTGATAAGACAACTTATGAATCATCTGAAAAAGTTATATAGTATCTAAGAAGATTTACATAGAAAAAGGTTTTGGAATTTTTTGACATGTCAAATGCAAAAACAATAATTTCTACACCTTAGGTGAGTCTTCATATCTTCAGAAAAGCTAGGACTGGGCAAAAAATTCCGAACCCAAAAAATCCGATCTGAAAAATAGTACCCAACCCGAACCGTAGCTGCATAAATATCCAAACGGGTTTAAAATTTTGGTATCTAGAGAACCAAAACCAAACCTGATCCGAACTGAAATATTTCGGGTACCCGAATATATCTGAATCAGATTTATATTCTTGAATATATTAGTTATTTTTTAGACTAATCACCCAAAATATATCCAAAATTTAAATGTATACAAATAGTCAAAAGTAAATATCTGGAATAGATAAATAATACTCAAAACACAAAAAAATAATTAAGATTTTATTGCATCTCCATCCAAATATTGAAGACTAACCAATTTTTATGTTAAATTTAGATATTTTGGCATACATAACTCAAATTTATATGTTATATATTATTTTAATTTTAGATTTTGAAAAATTTAAAGTATATATGAATTTTAAAATTTTAAAAATATTTTAAATGGGTTATCCAGACCCAAACCGGACCCGTAAAGATCTTAACCAAATCTGAACAAAAATTTATAAATATGCGAATGGACTCGGACCGAACCCAAATGGACTCGGACCGAACCCGAATGGGTACCAAACGCCCACTCCTAAGCAAAGCAGTGTCCTAAATTTGATATAAGGAGATAACATACATGACACAAGTTCATTATGCCAATGTAGTTGGATGCTTGATGTGGTGTGTGCTAGACCTATTATATCACAGTTAGTTAGTCAAGTAAACATATATACATGTCAAATCTTCGAAGATGTTATTTGACGTTATAACGTTGATTCTTTGGTATTTGAGAGATGTTAACATTTATTGAATTATGTTTCGGGGTTAAGAGTTTGGCTCTGTTAGACTTATGGATTCTATTATGCGAATGATATGGACATCATAAGGTAAACTACACGATAGTATATGTTTTGACTTGTAGGACAACCTATATATGGTGGAGATTTGTAGGACAATACATTGTTATACTTTATACTTCCAAAAAATTGTGTTCAGTGACTGGTAGCAGAGTTAGAGAGTTGATAATGGTGGTGTTCAAATCTAAGATATGTCATCGATGAGGGTCTGACCAACCATCACTACATATGCTAACTTATTTTTGTTTCTATGAATCCTTCAAAGGCTGCAAGTGCACCTCAATGCTCTTTCTTTCTTTTTGGAACAATGTAGCACTCAAAGCATTATAACCAGGAGGAACATATCCTGGAATTTTTGATTCACACACATATGAATTGTGATAATAAGGATTCTCGCAACATTAAAAAATAAGCCGCTTGTACAAAATATTCTAAATATTTCACCATCACACTGCTCTCTAGCCTGATTGTTGAATTCTTTTTCTAAAGCTGAACCCATCCCTTTTATCTTCTTTGAATTAGACTGACTTGTGTCAGAAAATTTATAGCTCATGTTATAGTGAATAGAAGAAGCATCAATCGATGATGATGATGTTGTGGATGATAAAACACATTTATGGATTTATGTGAGGTTTGAATGCAAATTATCTTCAGTATTACTTACATAAACGGTGGTTTATTGTTTGATAGGAGAACCCGTTTGATTAAGATTTACAATTTCTATAAGCTGATATTACATGACCAAAAGAATTCATCTTCTTCAACTGGTGAAAAACAAGAAGATAAAAAAGATACATAACTAGTTTAATGATCTATCCTTTTCATACGGATTCAATGTTATAAGTTGATCCATATAGACAACAACTAATATTCATTTGAAGTTATACAAACATATATGACATGGTCAATAGGTAATGAGACATGGACTGAATTAACAACACATATGCTTGAATTACATTTGTCGAAGAAAAGCTGCAGGAATTCAATAAAGAATTCTACACGATTTGAAGTTATACAAATGTATAAGATACTATGCTGCTTTTCATTAACATGCGATTCCTCTAGTTTCAAAGATTCATTGTTTTTTTTTTAAATTGTAGTGTTATTAGTCTTGTAGACGATCGTTGACAAATATATAATCTTTGTTGAAAGTACATTTAAGAATATGATGATAGCTGCTGTATATTGTTGATGTATTCGTGGTATTATTTGATATGTTATAAAAGGTTGTGTAGAAGATGGACTTCGTCCCTCAGCAAGGCCCATCGAATAAACAATTTGGCCCATTATGCGGGTTGAATGACCAGGAAAATGCCACAACAGTGAGCCGATCGACCAAGCCGGAAGCCGAAAGAAGCAACTCGTCCGTACCGAACAGGAAAAGCTCGTTTAAGCACAAGCCCATTACGAAATGGACACGGCCCATTAGGGTTGTCCGTACAACGACTAACGAGAGAGAGGTATAAAAGCGAGGAGAGGCAGAACAAGAGAGGGATCCGAAAATAGACCAGTCGTCTAGCAAGCTAGGGTTTTATCTTAACTCTTTTGTATTTCGATCAATCCGTACAACTATGGTCTGTTCTCCGAGCACCGAAGTTATTCTCTTGTACACTCTTCTGACTTTTAATAAAACTCTCTCTTACTTGTTTCATCTTATCTCATTTTTGCAATAACCCAACGACGAGTTTCCGTCAATCTATTACTTGTTTCAGACCAAACTCGGTTTCAACAGGTTGGTTTTTTAATAGTGTAGATAAAGTATTATATGTACTATATATTTTTAATTTGTTAGGCTACCAAATAAATGGTTCAACTAAGACATATCCCCTAGAATATATTTAAGAAGTGATTTTGCCACATGTCCTCTCTACAATCAATTTGACAAAACAAATATGACATGGCTGCTGAAATTAATGACATGGCTTCCGTAAAAATATGACAAGAATAATTTCATTCAATGTTGATTTATATTTTTGGCAAACTTATTAGAATATGGTAATAATTAATATATTTCATTTAATATTGATATTTCTTTTTAGTAAACTTTTTTTTAAATATGGTAATAGCTCATACATCTTCTATAAAATAACTATTTTCATATATAACATTTCAAAATTCAAAATATTATTATTTTTGTATAAGTATACAATTTGTATTACCAAAGCTTTAAAAAATTTCTAAAATCTTTAAAAAAAATTATCCAATCATAAGATCATTAATTTCTTATATATCTACAAATTTTATAAATATTGTTTATGCTAAATTTTGATAATTATACAATTTTATATCATTTTTATTAATTTTATATAAATGGATTTAATATATATCAAATATATATTAAATATTAGTAAGAAAGTAGTAAAATTTGACATGGATAATTTCATTTAATATTGATTTATATTTTTGGAAAACTTATTAGAATATGGTAATAATTTATTACATTTAATATTGATATTTATTTTTGGTATTTGTTTTAAATATGGGAACAGCAAGACATCATCTATAAAATAAATATATTCATATATAATATTTTAAATTTTGAAATATATTATTTTATATAATTATATAATTTATATTACTAAAAATTCAAAAAAAATCTACAATTTAAAAAAAATTAAATATCTAATCGTAAGATCATTGGTTTCTTATATATCTACAAATTTTATAAATATTGTTTAGGCTAAATTTTGATAATTATAAAATTTTATATCATTTTTATTGGTTTTATACAAACTGATTTAATATATATAAATTCTATATTAAATATTAATAAGAAAATAGTAAAATCTATAATATTTAATAAAAATTATTTTTAAATATGAGTTAGATTTAGTTTTTTTACTGCACATGGTGCAAGAAAACACCTAGTTTGTAGTAAATAAAAAGTGTTTATATTTTAATAGAGTAGATAGAGTACATATATGAATGTGTTAACGTCTCTTTATTTATTTTTAATAACTTCATTTTAAATAGGTTTTAACCGGATAATGTATATAAATTCAAATAATTAAACATGTTTAAATTAAAATTTCTATTAATATATTTAAAATACATGAATAAATCTTTTTATGACAGTTTTTACTATTCTTAAATAAAGTTGTTGAGGTTTTCACAAAAAAAAAAAACAGTTTCGTTGGATAACTACTTAGTAGGATAAATATCTCGTTTATTAGATCCAAATGATTAGATTACAAGGATGGTAATTGAAATGAGTGAATAAAATACACACTGTTTTATCTTGTACATTTCTTTTGTGAAGAGATCAATTTCTGATAAATCATGATAACGTGAAATATCTCTATATATATATATATATATATATATATATATATATATATATATTACGTCCACATATTATATAG
>JABAYD010060177.1:0-27429 GCA_014822095.1 Diplotaxis tenuifolia
ATACCCTTTAACTAGATAATATCTTGCCATCTGAACAAAATATATTTTCCTTAAAAAATCTAATTACTAAAGTCTACGGATTCGTTTTTCAATTATTATTTATGTTTGTTAATATTTGTTTTCAAAATCCAGATTCCATTGAGCTTTTTTTCTTTTGATTCAAGGATCGTAACTCTTTTGTGTTTCTTTTTTTTCTCTCACCTCTGTTAAATCTTTTTTTCTTTATCTTTTGTTTCTTCTTTCTTGTTCCTTTGTCCAAGTTCAGAAACTCTACTCTCAAATTCAAGAGGAACAAAACTTCACAAAAACGAATTCAACAAAAAACAAGTTTGACGGAGAAGAGTCCGGCTCCTCCGGCGGTGTTCTCTATTAACCATATTTTTTTCTTTTTCTCTTAAAAGTTGTGAAACCTTAGAGTCACTAAAAAAACTCAAATCTGCAGCCACACTTTTGTCAATCGACATCCATGACTCGAAGAGCCCTTAGATTGAAAAAATCCCTACATACAAGGTCAGATTCGTGTAGCATCATGTTTGATTTGTTTTTCAGAAAAACTCAATTTTCTTAGATCTGACATTCTAAAGTTGCTTCATGTTTGATTTGTTTATTGATTTTCATGTTGGGTTTAGAAAATTCAGACCTTTTTTACAATTTTTGTTTCCTTTATCCTTGAATCTATTTTGTCTCTGTTTAAAGTTTTGATCTTTCTTGTATTTGGTTTGGTCTTTGTTTAAAATTCATTCTCTGATCAGTTGCTATATCATTGATGTTTGTGTTAAAAAAAGGCTTACTGATTCACTTTAATCTTATCAATATATTGAGAGTCTGATATGTTTGAGTTACTGAGTGTTTTTATTTAAATCCAATTGTTGTTTTTGTGTCTGAAACAGGTTTGTGATGATTACAGTTTTGGAACACGGTGCACAAGCACCATCCACGTATGTCTCCTGGATCAAAGCTCCAAGCCACCGGTAAGCACCATCCACGTCGTCTCATGTGTCATGGTTCTCTGCTTTTACCGTCGCGTTGTGGTTACCGTAGAAGGAAAGCTCGAGCAACCATATTCAGTGGCTGGTATATTCACGTGGAAGAACAAGAAAGAAGATGTATGGTGATGTACTTGGTGGGGCTACACCAGCTTTGGTTCTCTTTGAGTTGATGGAGTACTATCTTCTCACTCAGCTCTGCCATGTCGTGATTATTATATGGTTGAAGAACGAAGTAATGGAATTAATTAGAGTTCATTACATAAAAAATTAGAGCTTGTAGTGAAAGCTACAATGGAGCTGGAGGTGGGGTGGAAGGTGTGAGAATTGGAGATAGGGAAATGGTGAAGGTGGAGATCGTGTTAAGTGGTCGTGGATATCGTAGTTGTGGTTGTAGAAGAGGTGGTGGTGGATACCATAGTAGTGGTTGTGGAAGAGGTGCTGGTGGTGGATACCACAGTAGTGGTTGTGGAAGAGATGCTGGTGAATACAGAGGTGATGACGTGAGAGTGGATACATGAGAGAGAGGACTATTTTGGTTGTGCTTTAGTTAACTAGAGAAGGACCTTTTTGTCTTTAGATAGATGAGAGAGAGAGGGAAAGTGGAGACATAGTGTCCCACAACCAGAAAGTGCCTTTCTATGTAAGCAAAGTGAGAAAAGTGCCTAAATATGTAATGCACTTTTTTTTTTTGATAAAACCTATAGACTGATCCGGTCCGATTAAGAAAAAACGCACTTAATACCATAGAATAGAGTGGCTATCACACTATATGACCTGAATTTGGAATACCTTCCGATTAATGTCACGGGGTGAACTGATCATCTGTTACGATCCACCATGTAAATTATTTGGACCTCGGCAAATAGTGATAATCCCCTGATTTAATTCACAAAGAGAATTGAAACTATGACACTCAAACATTAAGAAATTACCACTAGGCTACCATCATTTATCATTTGGTTAGCTATTTTGTTTTGGCTATCTTATTTTTTTGGTTCAAAATCTTTGATAACTTGAGGTGGAAAAAAAAAGTCTCAATCAGGTCCACAACAAATCCCAATCAAATTACGAAGAGACAATTCAATCCTTAGCTCGGTTATTCAATTATTTAAAATACGTAAGTTTCCGAAAAACAAGAACAAAAATATACATGTAAATGATGTGTATGCATTGCAGATTATATCCTTAAGCTCGGAGAGGCAATTATATCCTTAACTCGGTTATTCGAAAACTCGGTTATTCAATGATTTAAAATGACTTACTGGGTTTTACGTCCATGTGAACGATTTCTATATATTGCAGATTATACTGATTATTTCTATTACAAAAGATACATCTATTTCATATTACCAAGAAACAAAAATATACTTATATTACAAGCCATTGCACAATAGATGTAGATGCTTTATAATATTTGTTTAAATTTAATTTTTGGGAGTAACTAACAAAGTTTAATACACTGTAGTTGTGTGTAGTGTTTCTGAGCTGCCAGATTTCCTGCGATCGCGGTATCAACAGCTTCTTCGCAAGCGTCGCTTGAATCTGGTGTCTTGAATGAGGAAAAAAATCGAGAGAGAAGGTCCATGACACAGCCAAGAAGTGGTACATGCGTGACTTGACCCATTCACTGAAAGAGATACAAAAATAAAAAACATATGCGAGAGGAAAATGTACGAGATGAATTAGATTAGATATGATGAGTTTATATTAATGGGCAGAGACTTGGTCTGCAAGAAATACAAACAGATTCACTGTTGAATGGTTGAATTATAAGTTGAATTCTAATTTGTCGTTAACGAAAGAACTGTTTTTTTTTAAAAAAAAATTAACATTATTTGGATTTACATATTTATCTTTGATTCTTGCTGTCCAAGTCTCTTCCCATTTATTTGTGATTTTTATTTAAAAACATCATTTGGATTGTATATATAAATTCACACTGGTCATATTCCTCATTTCATATGATCAAATCTGTGATTTGCAAAGAATGTGGTTTTCTTTATACAGTTTATCTACTTCAGTATGGCTTCTTAAGATACTTAAAGTCAACTGAAGAATCAACATCATCACTCATCAGTTTCATCTGTGCGTTCATCATCTTCAGCAACTCTGTCGCTTTCTCCTTCGTCTCTTCTCCATACCCAACTTGCAACACCAAGAACACCTTCTGAAACGCTCCCAAACGCACCGCTTCCTCAACCGCAGACGCGTTCCCTGTTTTACACAGCTTCAAAATCACAGACACTGAGCTCCTCGTCGCTTGCTCAGAGACCTTAAGAATCTTCTTCACCAAAAGCGGCATCACCAACGCGTTTTTCCTCACTTCCTCTATCCCTTCCCTGGTTTCGCAAACCGCGTCTAGAACCGCCAACGCTTTCTCGCAAACGCTGTTCTCACCGTCAATGATCATCTCCACCGTCTGATTCACAAGACCGATTTCGAGAAACTCAGACGCGATTTGGGGCTTGTGCAAGACCATTTGAGAAATCGCTGTCAAGGAAGATCTCGTTGCGCTAGGAGAAACCGAATCGCGAATCAGTTCAAGAAACGCTGCCGCGACTCCGTTCTCCTCCGCAAACGCGTGAACTTGCGTTTCTTCCAACGATAGAATTTCTTTTAATAAAAACGCAGCTTTTTCTCTAACGGTGTCGTCCTTGCTCCTCAAGAAACCCGCGATGCAACGAAACGACGACGTAGATGCAAGTGTCGTTAAACCCTCCCACCCAATAGGAATCATCCACGTCAGCAGAGACAAGATCTTTCCCAACATAGACTTTAATTTCTCATCTCCTGAGAACTTCTCGAAACAATCACACAAAACCAATGCGACGCCGTTTTCAATAATACAATTTCTATTCTTCTCGCATTCTTCCCCCAACTTCTTAATCCTCCAAATAATCTCCTCGCATTTCTCGTAATCCCCACGCCGCGTCGCAGAGGATAACTTTCTACAGATCTCGTAGACCTCACATGGCATCAAAGGGACACGTGGCGTCGGGATCCGCTCAAACAACGACGAACCAATCTCTACGCACCATCCTTGGATCATCTTGCGAATCGTGTGGTTGGGGATCTGATCGAATGTGGTCAAGACCGTGTTCGTGACAGGACACGTGTTGTTCCCTGAATCGATCCATTTCTCGATGCTTGTGCGATCGTAGGTAATGCCGGTGGAGATGATCACCGGATCTTTCATGAGATCGATTGAGATTGGGCATTGAAACTCCGGCGGGATCGTTATCTCCGGCTCCGATGTCGATTCCGACCAGCTCATTACCGGAGCTATCTTCTTCTTGTTAGCTCTACGTAGGCCCATTCCCCATGTAAAACCCATCTTTTGTGAAGCAAAACAAAGTAAAGATTGACGTGAGAGATTAAAGCTTTTCTGAGGTTTTTATAAAATAATGAAAACCATATTTATACATTCCTTTGCAAGCGGTCGGTCAAACTTTTTAAAGTGAGTAGAATGAGCAGAAGTTTATTAGGTCTAAATTTGCAAGCTGGTTGGTCTTAGCTAGTGGAAAAATTTGACCGTTGAACTTTTCAAGGAAGAACAGAACCATAACGTAGAAAGCAGATCTTCTAGTTCTAGGACCCAGATCCATAGACTCGGCCCTTGCACTGGGTGGGATACATCATTACATGGACAGGTCTTGGCAATGCTAGCATTGACCGTTGCAACTATACATTAATTTCACGTAGAGACTAATTAAGAGATAGATGGATTATCCATTTGTGACTTTACATAATTATATTCATTTTCTTACCAAGGGTATAGAATTTTTTTATATATTACTAGGTAAAGAACTCGTGCGATATTGCACATAAACTCATTTTATAAAATAAATATACTTTATTTTTTTAATTTATATTTTTATATGAATGATGTTTCATTTTTTAACAATTTTTTTTTGGTCAAATTACAAAATATTTGTAACATGTTTTACAATGTAGATTACATGGATCTATATTCATTTATAGATGCTACTAAAATTTTATACAGGTTTTATAACTTCGGATTATAATTCAATATAATATGCCAATACTAATATATATATCTTATTATTATTTTGTAGGTTATTTGAAATTATAAATACAATTTAATAAGGTAAAACTATAAAGATGAGTATGATATTCATAATTTATTTGAAACCATGTAAGAATATATACTGTCAAAAATATGATTGTATGACAACATTAAGAGATCTTCTCCACTAACATGTTTTTTTGGTAACTTACACATGCATTTTTGTCCTTATTTGTATATTTTGTAAACATATAGTTTTCTAAAGAATTGACAGCTTCTGAAAAAGCATGTTTTGGTATAGCATTCCATAAAATTATAATGACTCATATCAAATGCTACAATTACCAACAATTACAATAGTTCATATTTACATATTGAAATAGTTCATCATAAATTAAAATGGTTGATAACCAAAAGTTGCAAGGTTTCATTTTAATCAATTGTAGCTTTCATTTAGAAAATTGCAATAGTTCACTTAAACGGTTACAAAGTTTACTTAAATTTCTAACAATCATTCTCCATTTAAGTATTTACTAAATCGATAGTACATATATCAAATTAAAGCATAAATCACATATAAAAAATCATGGTTTACATTTTGTTGGTGCTTAGCTACTAATAAATAATATTTTCAAAATAGTTCAAATATTTGATTTGAAAATGAATCAGAATTAAAAATAGATAGAATTTTTAAAAATAAAATAAATTAAAACCATAAATTTAATATAATATTATAAATAATTAAACTACTCAACATACCAAATTACTTCAATATTTCAAGATAATTTTAAGATTATTCAAAATGTATACAAAATAGATATGAAAATAACTAAAAGACAACTCATTTAAAAATATTTACAAATTGTAATAAAAAAGATACACTTTAGACACTTTGACTACCTCTTCAAAATTTATGTAATTTTTATAATGAAAAGACCCTCTTTACATATTTTACAATTTCGTATAAACTATTGTCTTTTTACGATGAAAATATATATCATTAGAAAAAAAAATATTTTAAAGATTTTGATAATTTTTAAAACTAATTCAGGGTTGAAAAGACACATATTTTGACATGTTTTGGATTCCCCAAATCTTACTGTGTTTTGCATATTAATATTGATATTTTATTAATATAATTTAATGACATGGATTCTTAAAATAAATGGAACACTTACCCATATAATTAGTTATTAATTAATAATTTAAATTCTTTCATAGACCATTATTGTTTATCAAATAATTAAGAAATTAATCACCATTCTTTTATTTGTCACCTTTGAACAATTTAAATGGTGTATTTTCATAAACGAAAATATATCTAGTAACTTTTCACAGCATTGATTGTGACTTTTCATCAACAAAATTATAATTGTCAAAAAAATTAGAATAACTAAACCGCATGCATGTAAAAAAAATCATTTCTCAGATTCTTAATATGCATGCACATGTGAGCAAAAACAATTTCCAAAATAAATCGCATGCATGTATATCTTGTAAAACACTTTTTTACTAATTCTATTTGTAAGGCAAAGAAATCGTTCATGCATTACTGTCAGCAAAATTCAAGAACAAAAGAAATTTTTTTAAGCACTTATACAAACAGCCATTGCACTTGTTCGTTTAAGTGTCAAAGTTTACAAAACCTTAAATTAACAACAGACAATATTTCAGATCTACAAAAAAAAAAAGAAATTCCAGAATTTTAAATTGTGAGATCAAAATTTGTAATCATATAAATGTAAAGAACCTCTATTCCTAAATATTCTTTTTAAATTAGTGAAATTTTTACTTTGAGAAATTCATTGAGTTGAATAATCTTAAAATTATCTTGTATATGAATAGTTGTAACTATTCATATACATCTTTGGAAACTATTATAAACTAAAGTTATTGATCTAACTAAAGTGGCCCTACAATTTTACAATTTTAGAAAGATGATTACTTTTCTTTTTGTTTCTTTCGAGTTCAGACAAATAAATTTTCAAAACAAATCACATCAAAAGCTTCTTAATAACATCATTGAGTTCTTCTATGTCGCATCCGGAGTATCTGCACGCTGACATGGTCTCTTAAATATTGCGTGGTGGGATTCTCTTTGCACCGTCATCACCGGAACACGAACCACCCAGATTCAAACTTCTTTTCTTCCTTCTCCACCTTGGAATGTGCTTTGTAACTCGTATCGGTCGTTGACGTGAACTAAGTTCTCACTGCAAACATATCATGTATTTCTTTCAATCTCTATACCACAAACTCCCGCCTTTGGACCAATGGAAATACCATTTCTTAAGACTCCAACAAATACATCACGGTGTACTGACTTTGCCTCTCTTTATTGCGGCTCCGTCAGGTGAATCTCGAGAGCATCAATGGTCATTTTTGGATTTTTTTTTTTAAAATTTGGTCCTTTAAATTTTTTGAAATTTAGTTATTGACCCCACCCTTTTTAATTGTTCAAATGTCAAGTCGAATTGGTCCCTTAACTTTTGATTGTTCATTCCAATCCACTTTACAATTGCATAAATGGTTAATTATCTTCTAATTGTTTTCATTTTCGTCCCTATACATTGGAAGTAAATATGTTTCTTTGATTTTTTCCATATCATGTGTACATTGATTGTTAATAACATATAAAATCATGTGTACACTGATTGTTATAATCATGTGTACACCGATTGTTAAATGTTTAAAATATCACCACATAAACTTTGATGTGTTTGCCACTTATCACATACAACAAATTCTTTGGATTAATCTTTGATATACATGAGTACAAGCCACATTACATACATATAAAATTGCACACAAACAACAATGTTATCTACAAGCAAATTTACCGATGTACACTTTAGTCCATGTTTATGAAAGTAAACAAATATATGCACCAAAAACGTCTAAATGCATAAAAATGATTACAATGGACTAAAACAAATGATAAAAATCTTATAGATATAATCCAAATCCACTTAGATGTGTAAGACTTCACTACAAATTTTCGATGTACACATGTACACGTTACATGGTGTACAAAATTAAACTTACATTAGAAAAAATATTTCATATGAAAACATATTCTTATATGGAAGCATATAGTTGAAGAGAGGTTTTTCAGAAATTGAATCCCTATTTTATGGAGGATTAAAAACATTACTTAGTTGGAATTTTTTCATAATTAAGTTGATTTCGAAATTCTTGCCATTTCTTTATTGGCTAATATACAATTACCAAAATCTTTAACTGGCTGATCAAAGACCCTAAGTAAAATAATACACACAACATCTTCAGGAAGTTCCATTTAACGGTTTATGTTTTGAAATTGGTTGATGAACCAAAAGATTTATAAAAAAATTCGATGACTTGAGAAGGTATGAACGAAAGGTTACAATGATTGAAAACATATTTTATCATTTTAATTAATACTTAAGGTATTTTACAACACATATAACGTTTATATTTCTAGGCTATTTCGACATATAAGACAATAATGACTTGTTCTTAGCCATTTTTAATACATTCATGATCAAATTTATTACCACAATCTAGTTTTATAACTTCCACCCAACAACATACTCTTCTAAACAAATTACACATCATGGAATATTACAATTTACACATCCACAAGCACATCCTGTGTATTCTTCGACAGTTAGAGAATCAATTATAGAATTACTGGCTGGAATAAAATTAACCACAAAATCTTGTAGTGACTGTTGAATGGTTGTGTTAAGTTGTTTGTTTTCTTCATTGCAGAGTAAAGCATTGGCTAAGAATCTTTAAATAACATAAGATAATTTGGGAATGCTTTGAAGGAAATACAAAAAACAGAGCAGAATCCTTGGGACATATGTTGGTGAGAAGGTAAGCAATCATAATTGCAGTACTTATGATCGATAAACAAGTATCTATATTGATTCCCCGAGAAAGAAATGAGTAGAATAAAGCAATTTTAATGTAGTTTTCCCTTCACAAACCAATTCTTCAACTGTGAAAATGAACGAGAATGAAACAGATTTACGGTTTTTTTTGAGAAATATCAGCTTCCAATATAATTTTTGTCCTTCAAATTCATTTTCTTCATGTTCATTCACATAAAAATTGTATGACGGATGCATATAACCTACTCTAGAAACTTTTAAAAACAATCACAAATATACAAATTTATTAGCAATTATTTTTCAAAATAAAATGCCACTTACTCTAAATGCTCATACTGTATTTAGAAAAGAAACAACGTGTTACAGAAAACATTTGCTATCATGTCATTTTAGACAAGATAAATTCAGATTTTACCATAGTAAAGTAACCTTTGTGTTATCTAATTTAATTTTAACATTTACCCAAATATGTACAACATTTTTTTTCTAGATACAATGCATAATAAGTTCACAACAAATTACCTGGAGTGATATCCATTTAATCTTTTCTTTTGCAAATCTTGACTTGAACCAGTTTTACGTTTGTAGATTAATTAAAGGAAATTAGTTTTCAAACAAAATAATATTAATATTGATAATAATAAATAATGAAAGCACTACGCAGCTCACACGATAATAATAAGTGCTCTCTTTTTTTTTCCTTTTTTTTCAACAACAACATTTACTTCTCACGTTCTCTATGCATTAATTATGTATTCTTAATAACTAAACTTAATTACTTTAGAAATGAATTATTTGTCTACTTTGATTGTACCGAAGTTCAATCATCTAACTCTTTTAGAGACTACAAGAAAAACAACGTGCGTAAAGAAATTGTTTTAAACATAATTTTGTTCTATATGATTTTGAAAAAAAAATCGATGCATAACAAGTTATAAATTTGGATTCATTGTTAACTATTGAAATTGTTGCTAACATTTAGAGTTTTAAACACAAAATAGGTTACTTCCATGTGTACGAATCATCCAATTTAATCTTTTTGCTTCTGGGTGGGCTTTTAGTAGGTTTTTTAATTATTTGTGCTCCATATATTCCTAAAATGTTTATATTTTCTATTGTCTTCTTTGTATTTTTATTTAACTCATCGTCTCTGTTGAGCTTATCTTTCTTATTTTCCCTTTTATTATTTCTTAAATTCTTTTCTTCACCCACGTCTCTTTGACTTTTATGAATATTATTACTATCACTTAAATTCATGTTACCTTATATATATATACTCATATTTAATATATTAACAGAGTCATAAAAAAAATAATGATTCGACAATAATCTTAGAACTTAAAATATTGGTTAATTACATGTTTGAGGCAATGTTTCTTTTATTTGTTTCAACAATTGTGATACCAGAAGATGTGGACCTGAAGTTATATAAATTTATTTTTATTATAAAAATAAATTCTACAGCAACGAGATTTTCGTTTAAGAAAGACATTACAACATTCTCTTGATGTCATATTCATTGATATTTTCCTATACATTAATGAAAAACATTATTCATTTGTATATTAAAAATAAATGAAAGATAAAATATTTACATAAGAAAACATACAATGTGTTCAACCAACTCTGTTGGAGATTTATTTAGAATTTTTGATAGATCTTTGTTGAACATTACGAAGGATGGTGTATATGAGCCATCATCAACAATTAACTCTACTGGATAACATGAGTCTAATATTATTATTGTAAAAAAATATATTCAATTTTACCTTAACGATCCAATTATATTTTGAAGTGAAAAAACAACTATCAAAATTATAGGTAATTATTTTAAATGATGCTTTATATTATATTTAAATAGACACATCATTCCAAAAAAAACAGTTTCATAACAGACATACACTTTAGTTTAAAATTTTAATTTTTCTTGCAATAAAAAGACATAAACTTTCACTTAAAATAAATTCACAATTTTTGACATTAATTGAAATTGTTGTTATAATTAGTAAATTTATTTTTCTTAACTTATGATGTCATTTTTTTATAAAAGAATTATTATCCAACGGTGGTTCTTGTTCTGGTACATAATCTAATAATTTTGTTTAAAATAAAAAAGCTATTTACATAAAATGCCACTTTTTGACTTTATGTTTCAGTATAGGTCACTTTCTTATACTAAGGTAGTTTTTTTAACTAGAGCCAAACTATTATCAACTAAAGTTATTGACCTACCATTTAACAATTTTATAAAGATGATTACTTTTCTTTTTGTTTCTTTCGAGACGAACAAATAAATTTATAAAACCAAATCACATCAAAATCTTCTTCTTCACATCGTCGAATTCTTCTATGTCGCATTCGGAGCATGTGCATGCCGCCATGGTCTCTTGAATATCGTGCGGTCGGATTCTCTTTGCACCATCATCACCGGAACACGAACCACCCAGATTCAAACTTCTTTCTTCCTTCTCCACCTTGGAATGTGCTTTGTAACTCATCTCGGTAACTAAGTTCTCACTGCAAACTTATCATGTATTCTATTTCAACCTCTATACCACGAACTCTCGCCTTTGGACCAATGAAAATACCATCTCATTAGACTCCGACAAATATTTCACGGTGTACTAACTTTGCCTCTCATTACTGCAGCTCCGTCGGGTGAATCTCGAGAGCATCAAAGGCCGTTTTTTGGATTTTTCAAATTTGGTCCTTTAAATTTTTTAAAATTTAGTTATTGAACCCCACCCTTTTTAATTGTTTAAATGTCAACTCGAATATATCCTTTAACTTTTGACTGTGCATTTTAATTATACTGATTGTTACTAACATATAAAATTATGTGTACACCGATTGTTAACTGGATAACATATCACCACGTAAACTTTAATGTGTTTGCCACTTATCACGTACAATAAATTATTTGGATTCATCTTTGATATACATGTGTACAAGCCACATTACATACACATAAAAATGCACACAAACAACGATGCTGTCTACAAGCAAATTTAGCAATGTGCACTCTAGCCCATGTTTATGAAATTAAACAAATATATGCACCAAAAACATCTAAATGCATCAAAATGATTACAATGAACTAAAATAAATGATAAAAATCTTATATATATAATCCAAATCCACTTAGATGTGTACAACTTCACTACAAATTTTCGATGTACACATATACACGTCACATGGTGTACACAATTAAATTTACACAAGAAACAATCTTTCATATGAAAACATAATCTCATATGGAAGCATATAGTGTAAGAAAGGTTTGCAGAAATTTTCCACCTATATGTGTACAATTTGACCACAAACTTTCGATATATACATGTACATGGTGTACCCAACTGTACACAAGAAATGGTTATTTGTGTTCTGATTGTTTTCATTTTTGTCCATATACATTGGAAATAAACATTTTCTTTGATTTTGTCCCTATCATGTGTACACTGATTGTTAAAATCATGTGTACACCGATTATTAAATGTATAAAACTTCACCACATAAATTTTGAACTGTACACAAGAAACAATCTTTATATGGAAACATGTTCTCATATGGAAGTATATCGTTGGAGAGAGGTTTGCATAAATTGTTCTCACATTGGCACAAGGCTATGCAAGTGTACATGTTGATATATACGTGTACACATGTATATTTTAGGATGTATAAAAGGATATAAAAGAGGAGTGAATTATTGATATCTCAAAGATTTTAATGGGTTTTTACAATGAAAAGATGAAGAACCATTCTCACAATTATGAGAAAGAAAATTAAAAAACAATCAAAAATTTGAGGGTTAATTCGAGACGATGTCTGCACAATTGAATAGTGTGGAGTTAAAGACTAAATTATATAAAACATCAAGGACTAAACATTGCAAAAATCCAAAATTGGCCATTGAAGCTCTTGAGCTTCTCGCTGCGTAACAGAGATGGCAAAAAGGTGAAGTCGTGATGCCGGAAAAGATGAGTCATTTTCGACAAGACACTGATTACGATTTTCAAAACAAAAGTCGACGTCGTATAGGGTCACGGTGTGAAGAATGTCTCAAGGTAGGTGACGATCTGAAATCAGCGGAGGAATATGACGGTTATGCTGAATCGAGACGATGATGAGGAGTTTGCATGGTGATGCCACAACGAAGGAGACCACGGTTGGAGGAACTTCGTCAGAGATACAAACGCCATGATAGAATAGCTTCTCCGGAGAAATCTCAAACACCACAATGAAGGAAGTTTAATTTAGAAGGAGATAACATCTAAACTAAGTTAAATTGAAACTTGATTGTTAAGCTGTTAGACTAACAATGAAGGAATATGCAAAATAGTGAGTGAGAGGTAAATATGTTGTGTAGTGGGAGAAATGAGAGAAATATAACTAAGGTGAAATTGTCAGAGAAAAAAGAAAAAAAAGAGAGATTGTGACTAGTGGGGATCACCAATTATAATATGTTTCTCATTTAGTTGATAATCCTAACGAAAATTGGAAAAAAGTTACAAGAAAGTGTGTTAGTATAAGAAAGTGTCCTAAAATGATATTAGTAAGTGTAAAAGTGACTTTTTGGGTCATTGATTCAAACGTCTAAATACATCTTCTCAAAAACAAGGCTAGACAATTTGCCGAACGGTCATGTCCTCCTTCAAGAGTCGTCTCTTTTAACAAATCTACTTATAGTAGAATAGAATCTGACTATACATGTTTGCAGTTTTTGGCAGTTCATTCATCAGATTCACTCACTCATTTTTTTCTCTCAAGAACTTTTATTTCTCGATATTTTTTAGATTACCGAAATGTTTAGTTTGAGAAACTCATGGCCATATAGTATTTATAGACTTTCAAAGATATATATGAATAGATATAACTTTTCAAATTAAAATTAGTTATTTTAATGAATAGTCACAATTTTCAAATTATTTGTAGTGAATAGTCATAATTTTTCAAGTCAAAATTAGTTACTTTTACGAATAGTCACAACTTTCAAATTGTAGGTAGTGAATAGTCACAACTTTTCAAATTAAACTTAGTTATTTTTATGAATAATCACAAATATCAAATTATAAGTAATTATTTTAAATGATACATTTACATTATATTTGAATAGACACATTATTTCAAAGCACTTTTATTATATAAAAATATTTTAATAAATAATTAAAATTTAAATAGAGGCACTATTCCTAAATACAGGTATTTTAAAAATCTATTTTTTTGTAATAGAGAAACATAACCTTTCACTTTAAAAATGAATTCACTAACTTTTCAGGAGATTGTTATTATTAATAGATAAAAAATTACAAATATTTGTTTCATTTTAAAAAGAACGAACGGTACAAGCAACTAGCAAGGGTATTAACCAGATAAACCGGTTACTAACCAAACCGACAATGTGACCAGAAGGGGGCGCCAGAGCGAAACTGTGAACCGGCTGTCACATCACGAAACGGATAAGAGACACCATTTGTTCTTTCATGTAATAGTTATCAGAGTTTACAAATCATTTATAATAGTTAATAACGTTACAAATTGGTTGGGTCATAGTGTTGCAAGAGAGGAATAAGAGACTCCATTTGTTCTTTCATGTAATGGTTATCAAACCAATAAAGTATCTTTTAGTATTAATTAATATTTCCAGTGATTGCAAGCTAATACATTACACATCAGAATCTTGCATATGCTTTCGTCGAACTAAAGATTGTATCATAGCCTTGAATGAGTGAAATCAACCTCTGTAGAAAAATCTTTTGGTTTTGCATGCTTTACTTGGTTTAGTACACTAAACAGGAATCAGGATTTTGTTAACAATATTGTGTTTTCTTCTGCCATCAAAGATTAAGAAGCAAAGGTCCTTTAGGAGAGTCGGTATAAAACTCCATTTTGCTAAAATGTCTCCCTTTTTATAGGTCTTTCAAGGGACATCAGAGAACCAAATTCTTGCAAGCCATGATACTCTTCTGACTCCTGTGATAGGTATTTGGATAAGATGCTATTATGTTTGGTTCTTTGTGCGTTTGATCCACAGGTTATTAGTGGTATGCTACTCCTTATCGGTTGTTGCTCCAAAGAATGTGCTCTTATGTGGATAACACTCAAAGTCTCAAACATAGCTTCGAAAAGTTCAGACACAAAACTGATGTTCTGGTAGTGTACCCTAGTACATATGTTTCTACCAAACTCAGACAAAAAAAAAAACTCTGTTTATAAGAACTTATGCGATTCGCTCTACACTTTCTAACAAGACAAACATTTGAACAAATATGGTTCTTGTTTTGTAGAAAAGTGAATAACATTGCTTCATTTTACTTCAAATTTTCACTTCAATATTGATAAGTCAATAGAGAAAGTAAAACAACAAAGGCTGAGTTCAAGCAAAAGAGACACAACAAAAAAACAACAGAACATAAATCTAACGGTTTGGTCAAGAGGATTCAGCCATCTTTGTTATCACTTCATGAATGAAACCGCTCTTCTGAGAGTACAACTTCAATTCCTTAAGCTGCAACGCTTTCAACTGCTCCTCGAATCTCTCCTTATCCTCTGCAGAAAGCCTACTCCAACCTTGCTTAGCAGCAAGTTCATCCACACCAAACCGAGCTACTGATTCAACAACAGAACCAAACTCTTGCTTCTTAACAGCAGCAGGCTCCTCTTGCTTCTTCATCACAGCAAGCTCAGCTTTCTTCAACTTCTTGCCAGCTGACGATGATTCAAGAGCCATGACCCCATCATCTCCCCAAACCAGCTTTGCCAAACCAAACGCCTTGCGATCATGAGCTTTAGAGAAAGACGGATCCTTTCCTTTCTTCTTCCCTCTGCCAAGATTATTCTCAAACTTCTTCTTCAAAGCCCTAATCTTCTCCATGAACTGAGTTTTAGAAACATCAAAGCTTACAGATTTCTTCACGCGATCGTAAAGACCGTTCTTGTCATCATAAGGGCTTGACCCAGTTTCGTTCTTGAAGTCGATAATCCCTTGCAAAACAGCAATCTCGTCCTCCTCGGTCCAAACTCTTTGGAAATAGTTTTTCCTGGTCGTCTCTTCTCCAGTGCTCTTCTTGTCGTCTTCTGCCGAAACCCTCTTGACCCTCTTTGCTTCGCCTTCATCTGTCTCAATAGATCGTTTCTTGGTCTCGGGCTTTGAGGAAGTTTCGCCCTTTTTGGAATCTGCTGGAGGTTTCGCAAGTGGAGTCGCGACTGGCTCTGCTTCGGATTCGGAATCGGTCTCTTCTTCTCCCGAGGAAGAGTTGGCAGCGGCATCATCGTCTTCTTCTTCTTCTTCGCTTGAAGATGCACTGGGCGGATCTTCCGACTTACTTAGTTTCCCACTCATCACTTTTTTCTTTTACGGTTTTCGTCTTTGGGAATTTTGAGGTTTGATAGTGAGTTTTGGCAACATCGCTTCCTCTTCTCTTTATACAGAACACAGTGCGTCTCTCGGTTTTCCCTTTTCTTTACATTTACATCTCACTTTTCCGTTTTATTTAATTTTTGTATTTTCCCTTTTCTGTCGTTTGGATTTCCTTCATTTAAATAATCCATTTTAGAGAAGAAAAGAAAAGAAATTACAGCAATATTTTCATAGAATTATTATTGGATGTGTGTGGGTTTCACTGGGCGTATGTAATTTTTAGTTCCTCTGAATTATTATTTTTCTAGAGATAAATGCACTATTATATATTTAATTATTTCATAATTTTGTGTTTGAAGTAGAAGAATATTATTGTCTTTCTGATTTAAGACTTCACCAAAAAAAAAATTTCTTTGTACCTTACCTAATTTTTATGTTACTTCAAAACTTTAATTCATGTTTGTTACATTTCATTGCACATAAATTAAACTAGACTAACAAAATAAATTTTATAATTTACGAAATTTAGTTGTTTTATTCTTTTTTCACTCTAACCAAAATATTTATGAGTGAACTGGCCCAAATTCGTATAATAATGTTTTATAAACGTTTTGGTCAGTGCTTTTTTCTCGAGTTTTTTTTTAAGTAGAAAGTGAGAGAGAGAAAACCCTAAAGCCACCAACTAGTTCTGTGGCAGTCTCTTCTTATTCCTTTGAACATCGGAGTTTTCACCGACGAACCGAACGGTCTTTCTCAGGTAATTTCCCTTCCGCCTCCATCCATCTCGTCTTCACTTTTATTTATCTCAATTCCTTTGAATTCATCTTAGCTTTACGATTTCTAACAATACCTTGTTTATTGTTCAATTGGATTCATTTAATTAAATCTTGATTCTCTATTGGCGTAGAGATTATCTTTTTTTTTTTTTGAAAGATTATAACTTTGAGAGCCCTGCTTATATGCAGATTTTCACTTGGATTCAGAATATCACATTTTCTTCTAGATAATTAGCGACAAAGATGGATGATTGGGGTAAGGACTTACACTATACATTATGCATTGTTTTTTTTTATACTAGTGTTCTGTAAGAAAGATAGACATGTCCACAACACTTGTTTCTGGTTTCAGAGGCTGAAGACTTTCAACCAACTCCTGCAAAAGTTGAACTGAAAAGTAATTGGGATGATGAAGATGTTGATGAGAATGACATCAAAGACTCTTGGGAGGAAGAAGATGAAGAACCGACTCCGGTTTTACTTTCTCTCTTCATTTATTGGCCTTTTTTGTGTATAATATTTTGCAAAATTACATGTAAACAAGTCTTGTTTGTTACTGTAGGCACCTGTAGTAGTAAAGCCTGCTCCAAAGAAAGCAGCAGCAAAAGTTGTTGAAAAGAAGGGTAAATCTGTTGAACCTCCAAAAGAACCATCAAAGGAAGAACCTATTGATCCTATTGCTGACAAACTTCGGATGCAGAGGTTTAATATTCTTTTTATACATTTCACAAGAACCCTTTTGATCCTATTGATGGTTAGTTACCCTAAGAACCATGTTGGCTTATTTTGAAGGCTTGTGGAGGAAGCTGATTACCAGGCAACTGCTGAACTCTTTGGAGCAAAGACTGAAGCAAACAGAGTTGATATTTTCATTCCCAAGTCTGAAAGCGATTTCATGGAATATGCTGAGATGATATCTCGTAAACTTGTACCTTACGAGGTATCTTATCACACTCTATTCTCTTTCTTGTCTCTCAGCTATTTGTTAATAATCATGTTCTCTGTTTTTTTGCAGAAAAGCTTTCACTATATTGGGCTACTCAAAGCAGTGATGAGACTCTCTATGGCCAATTTGAAAGCAGCTGATGTTAAAGACATTGCTGCGTCCATTTCAGCAATAGGAAACGAAAAAAACAAGGCAGAGAGAGATGCTGCTACTGGCAAAAAGAAGACAGGTTTATTACACCCATTCACTTGTAAATTTTGGCCTTTCTTAAGCCAAGCATCTCTCTGTTTCTCAAGTGGTTAGTTTTTAACTGTGTTTTCTTAGGTAAAAAGAAACAGCTGCATGTGGATAAGCCTGATGATGATCTTGTTTCCGGTCTTTATGACGCCATGGACGATGATGATTTCATGTAAAAGAAAATGGCTTCGAGATTGCACTTACCTCTGTAGGATATTGCATCTAAGAAGATGTTTAAATCATTGTCGTTTTTTATTTTAAATTATCGTTTGAAGCAACACGAATTAGTAAAACAAAGTTTTCTTTTTCTCAATTTGCTCAATATTATTTTATATTAAATCATTTTCGTTCTTAACCTGTTATCTTTTTGGTTATCCTTTCCATACTACTACTATTTATATTACTTTTTGTTCTATATTTGCTTGCAAATTATCAACAAAAAAATTTCTCGCTACATTTCCAGTTTTCAGTCTTGAAGATAAATGTATTGCCTAAAACTACACGATTGTGATTTAAAATTGTGTTAGCTACGGTCGAGACAGTTTTAAATCATTTGCATTTTTAACAAGTGAATTCATTGAAGGCTGAGTAGAGAGAAAAGAGATCTAACCAGAAAAAATTAACATAAACAACTTTCCTTCTTGTTAACCGAAGACAACAAATCCCCTCTCCAAAACGAATCAAAATTGGAGGCAATATGCGACAAAATAAGATGATTCAGAGCCAAAGAAAAAAAAAAGAAGCTTAAAAGCCTTTTTCAAAAGGTCAAAAAAGCTAATTGCATCATCACACTTTAACTGCCTCTACTTCATAGACAAGCCACGAATTCTTAGGCACATCTTCCTTGTTTAATCCTTCGTCAGAGTATCTGTTTTAACCACATCCAAAAGCAAAGAGACACAAAACAAGTTAGTTATTAGTAAAAATATTATATTCTGAAAATGAAGAAAGACATAATCAACTGTTGACATACCCAAGAGATGGTGGAATTGTGATTCTTCTCTTATCACCAACTCGCATCCCTGACAATCATATATCAACATTTGTGAATCTTTCAATTGAAATTGTTAAAGCGATGTATTATACAACAATACCTTCAACACCATTGCTGAGACCTTTTATGACCTTATCTCCACCTGCAAACAACATTATACTCATTGTTAAAAAATGTTAAACATAGCTTATTGTGTTTCTAGGATGGTTGAAACAAGCAATGACAATACAACTAAAATATATTTTTACCTAAGCGAAATCTTAATGGAGAATCTTCCAAGTTTGATTCAAACACTTTCCCAGTGTCTTTCAACTTTCCAGTAAAGAGTATGCTGACCTGAAACAAGCCAAACCGGACTTGAGACAACATCCATATTGCATAAGACTTTAGAAGTATATAGATGTAATAAAAATAAAAATATTCAAACCTTTTTCCCTTGAACAGCTACTTTACCATCTGACTTCCCTTTTACAATCTCTTCAACTGTCACCTCATTTGGAGAAAGCTCTGATTCTGCTAGTTTCTTAGCTTCTTTCTTCATGTTCCTATTCATTAGGAGAAAGCTTGTCTCAGCAACTGAAATGAAATTTCTACCCTAAGATATGACTCACTTTTCGGTAGCTTGTTTCTTTCTCTCTGTAGTCTCCTCATCTCTTCTATCTTTTTTCCTCTTCTTCTTTGATGATTCGATTGCTCTGTCATGTAAAATAGACAATTAATGTTAGAGCCTTTCTTAAGGGGAGAAGATTCATCAACGTCACCAGATGGTTTCTCCTCCCTGACATATGTTAACACAGATTAAGTAAACAAAGTGATACTAATAAATAACACTTAACACCGGTCTGTAGTGAGTGAAGCTTTCTTACTTTTTCTCCACAGTTTTGTGAGCTGTTGCTTCTGATGTCTTCTCACCATCTTCCAAAGTCGAACTTTTAGCCTTTGACCTCGTGACCCTTGAAGGCAAAGGAGCCTCTGAAGAAAGAACCTTCGGGGTCTTGTGGTCATTAAGTATTTCTACGGAGTCTTCATCGACAGAGTCATCATCAGCTCTAGCCGATGTTTCATCAGAAGATTCTGAATCAGAGACTTGAAACTTCTTCCTTAGTCTTTTATTGCTCTTCTTTGCCTTGGTTTTAGATACCTTCTCCTTACCAGACACTGAAAAAAAAAGAGAAGGATTATCAATATATGGAACTACATTACCAGAAAGAAACACTGTTAAACTCTAAAACTAATTTCAGATAAACACAAAGTATTCTAGTACAGAGAATCAAGCTTAACTAAATTTGCAATAAACATACAAAGACCAATGATACTAGAGGCTGCATAAAAAAAACACAATAACTAGTCTCAAGGGTACAAGTAACTCTTAAGACTACAGCTAACACAGTTCAAGTTTAAATCCACAAAACATAAGTACGAAAATAAAACAGTTCAAGTTTAAATCCACAAAACATAAGTATGAAAATAAAACATACACTCATCATCATCATCATCAGATGCGTGGGCGGATGGATCATCATCATTAATGAAACTATCGCTGTAGTCATAATCATCACTGCTACCTTTCTCCACGTCTGTGTCAACAATGTCTTCTCCAAATGACTCCCTTTGTTTTTTCAATTCAAGTCAAAGGGATGCACAATTACAAAAAAAAAAATAACAAATATAATCTAAAAGAGAAGGATACGATTCGTCGTCGTTTAGACTTAATCCACCGGCGTGAGTCCTTCCAAGGAAGTAGCCAGTGAGGTGAACACTGCGAGGACCAATAACAGAGAAGATAACATCCTCAGCTTCTTGAAACTCGATGTTGAGCTGGCAAGAATCAGCCTTTTCGGGAGACAGGGCACATAAGAAGAGTGGGCTTTTGTTCCCCACGTTACACTGAAGAATGATTCTGCTTGCTGTTGCCGCCGGATTGGTAAGCCCCAATGTCGCCTTATCATTAACCAAAAACAGATTGAAATAAAAGGGGATTCAATTGCAAAATCTGAGAGTTTTAGGGTAGAAAGTAAAAGACCTGGGAAAGGTGAAGTCTTTTTGAATCTTTAGGAGTGGCTATTAGAGTGAATGGCTTTGCTGGCTTCACTTCAACTCCTGCAACACAGACACGAAAATTAACTTCTTTTTATGCTCAATCGGAGATGTTTTGAGAATTAAAAGGAAAAGAAACGATGAGCCGACCCCAGAAAGCCATTGAATTTTGATGTAAAGGGAATCGTAAAGGGCTACACTTTGTGTTCTTCTCCGTTCTGTGGCGAGGGTTTTATATACTGTCGAGGGTTTTCATTTATTGCCGCCCTAATTTATTTGGGATTTTTACTTATTTTATTTTATTTCTTTATAACTAGTAAAGAAAATAGTTGAAAAAGGTGATTGTAATTTATTAGTCAACAAAAGAAAAATATCTCTTCAATTAAAAAAGAGCACCGAATCACAAATGCGCCGTTACGACTTACGAGATACATACACCACATTCCAACGTCATTACTCTTCTTTCTATAATAATGTTTTCATTAATATATAAATGGAAAAACAATTTACTACTATTTCCTTTCCCGGTCGAGAAAATAAGCCAAGAGAAGACGTTACGCAGCTCCAGAGTTTGGTGGTGGTAGAGATCCGGCGTCGACGGGTCTCCTCCTCCTCCTCCTCCAATAACGATGATGATGAAGATCCCGAGCGGTGTTGTGGCTTCTGTCATTGCCTTCTCCACCGCTGCTCTCTCTTCTTCCTCCTCCGCTATTCCTCCAGTTTCTCCAAAGGTTTTCCTCTTTTTAGCATTTGCGATTACAGATCTGCTCTTGTATGCTCCGGGTCTGATATGTATATATGTTGAATTGAAATGAATGAGGCAGGGTCAGGGATGGGAATCGAGGAAGACGGAGAAACTGGAGCCGAGGTTTGATGGGTTGAGATTCATAGAGACGCTGGTCACAGCACACAGATAGATTCATCATGACTTTTGGCCTTGGGGTGCTGCAAAAGCTTTGAACACAAAGCGTGAGTGCTCTCACTAGGGTCTTCTTCTCTTTGTCTTGTTGGCTTCTATTTACCAAAACAGTCTTTCTTTCACAATTTGCATTGTGTACTGCGACTTGTTCATTCTGTGTTGCCCTCTTTGCAAAATTGAGACTTGTATCATTCTTTATGGGAATGACATCAATTTGGTGTTTTAGACTCTGTCTTTCAACATGTGAGTTCATGTCCAAAATAGATTTTAGACAAAGATATAAAATATAGTTGAACCTGAAATATCATTAACCTACCAACCCAAACATATATAAAACCCAAGTGGGACCTGAACCTAAATATCAGATATGAACCCCGAATGTTAGTGCCTACCTTTAGAGTTACCTAAACAGATTTGGTTTGAGTTCGAGGTCTCTACTCATGATTGTAAATCAGATTTTGAAAAAAATGACTATGTCATCCCTACATCATTCATGTAACGATTGGAATAGTGAAGCAATAGGCGGGAATTATTTGCAATCGGCAATTTTAATCCTCAACTATTTGCAATCGCAAGCGCATAAAAGTATTTCCAATTAATAGTTGACTGGGCAAAATTATGATCGACATAGTCAACCGTTAAAGTGTTGATGGAAACCGTCATCTTCCCGTTAACCAGTTAACAGTTGACTATATCGATCATAATTCGCGCAGTCAACTATTAGTTGGAGAATAATTCTGCATCCGGAATTAAAAACAAAAATCTAACTGTTAAAAATAAATTATAATTTAAAAAATATAAGTTAGATATAACCAATGAGATTTTTACTTTTACAAGGAGATTTTTAAACTTTTACATTTACTTGTATATCAATATATAAATAATTATATTATATTATTGATATACTTCATGTCTGTAAATCACTTAAAATCTCATATATTAGTTATATCTAACTTAAGAGTTTTTTAAATATTTGAAGAATTAAAAACAAGAATATATTTTTCTAAACTAAAATCATAATTTAGACAAAAATTAAGTTAGTATGAAATTTTTATTTTTAGAAGAAGATTTTGAACTTTTAATACATCTAAAACTTTTAATACATATATGAAATCTCATATATTAGTTATATCTAACTTGAAAGTTTTTTTAAATATTTGAAGAATTAAAAACAAGAATCTATTTTTGTAAACTAAAATCATAATTTAGACAAAAAATTAAGTTAGTATGAAATTTTTATTTTTAGAAGAAGATTTTGAACTTTTAATACATCTAAAACTAACAATTGCAACCATCAGATTGACTATATCCAATTATTCAATTCAATATTTATATTCTTATACAAGTAAATGTAAAAGTTCAAAAACCTTCTTCCAAAAGTAAAAATCTCATATAATGGTTATATTTAACTTGAAAATTTTGAAACTGTGATTTTATTTTACCAAATAGATTCTTGTTTTTAAATTTTCAAGTATTTTCAATCGGCAAATTAAAAGATATCATAATTTAAAATATTTCAAGTTAGATATAACCAATATATGAGATTTAAGTGATTTAACAAACATGAAGTACATCAATAATACAATGCAACTATAGTTATTTATATATTGATATACAAGTAAATGTAAAAGTTCAAAAATCTTCTTCTAAAAGTAAAGTAAAAAAAAATAGATTCTTGTTTTTAATTCCTCAAGTACTTTCAGTCGGCAAATTAAATACTCAGGTATCATATGTGCAAAATTATTCCCCAACTAATAGTTGACTGCGCGAAATTATGATCGACATAGTCTACCGTTAAAGAGTTGATGGAAACCGTCATATTCCCGTTAATTAACCAGTTGACGGTTGACTATGTCGATCATAATTTTATGCAGTCAACTATTAGTTGGGGAATAATTATGCGCGGCCAATACATGGGTATTAAAACTGCCGATTTTAAATAGTTCGGATTAAAATGCTCATTTTCCCAGAAATAGGCATATCGTTTTTATCTCCCTCGGTTAGGTCTCCTTCTAATTAGAGAAGTCCAACTCTAATTAGTTCGAGATTTTTTAGGAAGGAAATAAAAAATAAATCTGTGTGGTCTTGTCTATTAAGTTCAAAGTGGACAACATTATACTAATCAGATGACTGAGACTTTAACATGGGTTCACACAAACCCAACCATTGGTATATGAGCATTATGACGAAGATCTGCAAGAAGACCAAAATATATTTTCGAATAGGAATGGAATTCTTCAAGTTGGAAAAGAAGGTCGTGGCATAGAGTAGTCGGAAGATCATGGAACTTGTGATGTTGTGGGAGAAATAAATATTTTCAAAGGCAATTCTGCGATTACTGGTACAGGATGGTGTCAAGATAATTTGCTAAAAAAAAAACCATACGAGATGAGTGTGCTCATCAGTTTGAAGGGGAGAATGTAAGATATTAAACAACGTCCACATTAAAAAATTTAGACAATAAATGTCTAATATATAAAGAAAAATCTAACTCTAATTAATACAGAGCACCGAATGGAATTCATGCCAGCTTGTCTCTTAGGCCCAAAATGAACAATATACGGTGAAACATGACAAATATTATGTTTTTAGAAAGTGTAGTCTCAAGAAATTGGAGTTTGATATGTTGTCTTGGCATTACACATAAAAATGGAGTTTGCCTTCGTGTTTGTAGTGTTCGTGCAATGCTCTAACCTCAACCCAACAAGAAACGTCTCTTTTAACAAGAACTAGGTTAATACGGGCATCTTGTGAGGAATGAGATTGTATATATAGATTTGTATGCACTCTATTATTTATTTTCGTTTTTACATATTGTGAAATAATAAGATAATAATAGAAAATAATAACCGATAAATAAGTACATACTACTTATAGATAAATAAATTGGTGTGAATACATAAATCAAAACAATAGTTCTTGTTTATTTACAATCATTTATTATACATAAATCCAAATAGTGATTTTCTATATTTTATATGGTATGTACTTAATTTTAAATGATATTAGTATACATATAAAGATTAACAAATATATTTGTTCACTAATGTTAATAAATGTTATTATAACTCAATAACTCATGAACAATCTGCATTTGTTCCGAAAAGAGCTATCGCAGATAATGTCCTTATATCTCATGAAGTACTACACTATCTAAAAAACTCAAGAGCAGAAAAGCAACTCTCTATGGCTGTAAAGACAGACATGAGTAAGGTCTATGATAGGTTCAAATGAGGATTTATCAACCTAGTGTTGAGTGCTATGGGCTTTCATACTATCTTTAGAATCTGGATCATGGAATGTATCACTACTGTGAGCTATACTTTCATCATTAATGGAGCTACTAGAGGATTTGTCAAACCAGGATGAGGAATAAGACAGGGGGACTCACTTTTGCCATACGTGTTTATTCTCTGTTCGAAAGTGCTAACGGGACTTTGTACTAAGGCTCAAGCAGACGGCAAATTGACAGGAGTCTCAATTGCATCGCATAGCCCAAGCCTCAATCACCTCATGTTTGCTGACGATACCATGTTCTTCTGCAGAGCAAACAAGAAAAATGCTGAAGCTCTGAAAGCGTTACTAATAACTTATGAAGCGGTTTCAGGTCAACTAATCAATAATCAAAAGTCATCAGTGTTTTTTCTTAAAAACAAAAGGCTCTGCTACACGAGAATTGATAAAAGAAACTCTTGAGATAGAGAAAGTAGGAATGGAGGAATGGTGGGATTCTGAGCCTGGTAAGAGAAAAGTATCATGGATATCCTGGGAAAATATGGCGAAACCAAAAAGCAAAGGAGGATTAGGGTTTAAAGATGTTACCTCCTTCAACGAGGCTCTATTGGCTAAGGTAGGATGGTGTATCCACAAGAACCCGACTGACATCCTAGCACGCTGCCTTCTGGGCAAATATTGCCAAAAAGACTCTTTCTCGACATGCCAAGTCTCTCCTACAACTTCACATGAATATAGAAGTGCTCTAATAGGAAAAGACATCCTTACCAAGCAACTAGGATGGATGGTGGGCACGGGAGAGATAATTTATGTGTGGAGTGACCCATGGCTCTCCCATAAAGAGCAACAAAGACCTTTTGGACCACCACCGGAGACGCTCCAAAACCTCAAGGTCTCAGACCTAATCCACCCTGGAACAGCTCAGTGGAATGTGTTGAAGATTGAGAACACTCTACCTTTCCACAAGGAGCAGATTCTCAAGATACAACTCAGTGAAAGAAAGTGAATGATGTTTTGGTGTGGCTGAAGAACCCTTCGGGGGAGTACTCTACTCGCTCAGGATACCTCACAATCATGGAAGACACGGCTGAAAGTTCCCCTTTAAACCAACCGCCTTCTATAGAATGGCTCCCTAATGTTTGGAACATAAAAACATCAGAGAAAATAAAAGTTTTTATTTAGAAGTTCCTGCTTGGTGCTCTACCAGTAGGAGAACAATTCACAATACGAAACATACCTGCTTCTAGACTCTCTGTGTGCGCTGCAACGTAGAAGAATCAGTCAACCACATCCTCTTCCAATGCCCTTACGCCAAGAAGGTATGGAGGCTTGCTCCTTTTGCAGTCACTGTTAACCCTCAAGCCTCTAGCAGCTTCCAAGATGGATGGGAAAATGTGAGAAAGTTACCATCTTTGCCTCCAGTGGAAATCGAAGCTGGATCGCTATCGGCTTGGATTTGGTGGTCGATTTGGAAGGCGAGAAACCTTCTGATCTTCCAAAAAATGATATTTCTCCCCGGAGAAAACTATGTATAAAGCTCTAAGTGATGCCAGAGATTGGATTCAAGCACAACTTCGCTCAAATCCAGCGCCTATGACACCTCTAATCACAACCGATCCAACACCTAGAACCCAAGGTTGCTACTCAATCTTCACTAATGCAGCGTGGAACGCCTCTACGAGCACGACAAGGCTGGGATGGATCGTCGATGATCTGATCTCATCGTCCTAACACAAAGTGATTGCGACTTCGATCTCCTCGCCACTGATGGTAGAAAGTAGAAACTTTGGCAGTCCGTGCGGCCATAACCTTTGCTCTCGCTCACCAACTCGACAACATCTCAATTCTCTCAGATTTTCAATCGCTCATCAACACCATATCGAAGAAGGAGATGAAGCTTGAATTGTTTGGAGCATTAAGTGACATCTACCATCTATCTCTTTTATTTAAGTCTATTTTTTTAATGTTTATTTCCCGTTCTTGTAATTTAAGACCTTAAATTAATATGAAGTTATGGTTTGAACAAAAAAAAAAA
>JABAYD010060195.1:0-10077 GCA_014822095.1 Diplotaxis tenuifolia
TAAAAAATTTAAGAATGGTCCAACTAAAAAATCACACATGAACTGAAATTGTGATTTCTCTTTTAATATATAAGATAATTATGTTTCCAAACCGGAATTGAAAACCACGACTTCTAATTCCAATTTGCACATAACCCGTCCAAATCCCGGTTAGATTGACTTAGCAAAAACACATAATCATTCGCTTACAGTATAGAGGCCCACACTTTCCCGAGACATTCAACGGTAATAAGAGCACGATTATTCGGGGGTCCTCACTGGGTTTCTCAACGCGTATGACCCCCAAAATTCAGAGAAACCGTTATAGAAAATCCTCGATTCAAAAACTTTCAGAAACTGTTTATCCACTCTTCGCGGGTCCGACTGACACGTAGCGACTTGCGAATGGTATGTTTTTAATTTTCTTTTTTTTAGAAGCTGAAAACCCCGGAAGGAGAAACCCGGGTTAATCATCCTCTAAGGGCGCTGCAAACCACAAGGCACCGATATGCTGGTATATGCTACAGAGATAAACTCTGTATCAATTTGTACCCTCTTGACCTTATATCACATGCATCAACGAGAGACTCTGCGTCCGGAAAATGACACGACTAGCTAGTCCTCAAAAGCAACATATTTTTGCAAGCATGAAAAAGTCAACTTGAATACAACAATGCGAACATGGAAATACTGATAATGACACGATTAGTACTCATAGCAACATATTTTTGCAAGCATGAATTTTTTTTTGAATTTTTCGAATTTTAAGCAACTGTTGTACATATCGGTATAGACATACTTGGGAGTACGACCCCATTTTTCTTTATTGAAGACACTTCTAACTACAGTGCACCAGAAACTAAACAACATAAGAAGAACTCCAACACAAACTTATCCTTCTTTTATTGTCCCCTTGGGACTAAAGCTTTGATATCTTGTAGAGAAGTTGACTTAATTTAGAGCTCCTCGCTGAAGCTCGACTTGGATGATTTTTGTTTCAGGCCCGGTTTGAGGAATTCAGTGAACCATTTTGCAGATTCTTTCTCTATACGAGTCAAGTTGTTCTGGAAGTCGATGTAGTAGAGACCAAACCTAGCTGTGTACCCGTCTTGCCACTCGAAGTTGTCCATTAACGACCACACGAAATAAGATGTAACATTCACCTTGTCTTCACTGCAATATACAACAAGGATCAAATATGTAAATGGGAAAACAACATGTATAATTAATTGATCTCACCATATAGCCTGATGGAGGGCCAAAAGATGCCTCTGGTGATAATATTTCCTGTTGTGGTCATTGAGAGCAACGCTATGATCTGTATCCTTATCGCCAAGGTCCTCCCCATAACCTATAAAACAGATTGAGAAAATTCAACAAACGTAATAAAAATATACTATGATAAAAAAACCATTTAAAATATTGACAAACCATTCTCAGTAATTATGATCTCAGGGTTGCCATATCTGTCTTTTATGTATTTCACAAGCTTCCTCAAACCCGCTGCGTATACAGCCATCTTAGCAGTACTGGGCTACAAAATATAATAGAAAGGAAGTAATTAAAACACATACACTAAAACCTCTATAAACTAATACTCGATAAATTAATAATTTCTATAAATTAATAAATTTTATCGGTCCCAACTTGGACCGGTGTAAAATATAACATTAATCGATAAGATAATAAGATAATAAATTTTTGAAAAACCTTACGTAAATACATGGTCCTAATGTAAACATAAATTGATAATTAGCATTTATCAAGTTTATATAAATATAATTAATATATTTTTTATAGTTTTTTATTTATAGTGAAGTTTATCTTTATTTTTTTAAAATATTAAAAACAGTTAACATTATTTATCATTTACAATTAAAACGTATTTATATTTACGATGTGTTAAATAGGCGAATAAGAACAATATAAATTTAGTATTAACAAAATTTAATCAATCAATATACCGTAAAGTCAATTATTTTCATATTTATACTTAAAAAAATATTTTAAAATAAAAAAAATCTAAAAAAGAAAATTTTCTGTAAATTAATATCTCTATAATTAATAAAATTTCAAAATCCCAAAAAATATTAATTTATAGAGGTTTTAATGTATATAGTTTATAACATTTAACTAAGGTTATTAAGAAGGAAGTTATGTACCTGGCTACCAATCTTAACGGATCCATCAACAGTCTTGGCTAAACATGTAAATTAAAAAGTAAACAAAATGTTATTATTTATTGAATGAACATTGGACGTGATTAATGATAATATAGATTTACATGCATAGATTTCACAAAATAAACATACATTCATACATAGGTTTTAGTAGATTAATAAAACATCCCGGTTGTTCAGCTACATTCACTAATACGTTGATATATAGTTTATATCATAAGATAGACATCTATTTATAATACGTGAACATATTTTAAATGAATCTTACGTTCAAACTCCACTAGAGAATCTGTAGCCCAAGATGGATGCCGGTGATCAGCTTTTTCGCTTGCCTTTGCATAGAAGGAACTGTAATAATTTATTCCCACGAAGTCAGCTGATCCTTTCAGTTTTGCCTTTTGGGCTTTTGTAAATTTGGGCAATCGAGATCCGACCGCATCTTTCATACTTTGAGGATAATCTCCGTATGTCGTTGGATCCAAGTGCCTGAAGAGCAGCATCATACATACATTTGAATATGTATAGATGCATCTAGAATAACAAAAGATCAGGAACTGATGATTTTGTCTCTTTACCAGCCCATGATGAAGTCAAGTACACGGTCTACAGTACGTTGACCTCCCTCCACATCTTCTGGTTCAAACCAAGCCGGGCTATGAGCAATCCCGATTTTACCACCTTTGCACTTTTCAGAATAAACCAAAATAAATTAGAAGGAAAAAAAATGCAACCAATTTTCTCTTTTTATGTTTTGTTCTCTTTTACCTTTTCACACTTTCTGAAAGCGTCAACGGCTTCAGCGTGACCGACTAATAAATTGTGACTAACAACATAAGCCTCAAATCCTGACCGTCCATCCTGGCAAAGATGTCCAAAGTCTTTGATGTACGGAGAGCAACGTCCTGGTGCTTTCTTCCCAGTGTCGTAGCCTGAACGACTAAAGACCCATGGCTCGTTGAACGTAATCCAGTTTTTCACTTTGTCCCCATATTCGTGGAACGTGAAGTTTGCGTATTCCACAAAATCTGGCCTGCATGTATATATTTTTTACGGGAAGAGTATACGTAACTGATGTTGTTTGTGTACATTAGAGAAACCTAAATATGATTGAGACAAGTATAAAAGCTTACACTACACGTTCGCTCAAAAAGCCACCGTACTCATCTTCCAAATCGGCGGGCATGTCCCAGTGGAAAACCGTTACTAGTGGTGTTAGGTCTGAAACAACAATGAAGTGTTAGTTTTTTCGTTACACTACGTTGATACGATAAAGTAAAATGAAGAAGATCGTGAGAACATATATATGTTACCATTTTTAAGGAGCTCGTCTATAAGGTCGTGGTAAAATTGAACTCCTTCTTTGCTTATTCCTTTCTCCATCCTCCCATCTGTTATATTAATCAATTTCCAGCTGTTATTACAACTAATTCGGAATTTGTCACGCCCTATTTTTATTTCAAAAATTCATAAATGTTTGAACTTACGGGGAAATATTCTTGGCCATGCAATGGATAGTCTAAAAGCATCAGTGTTCAGCTTTTTCATCAACTTGATATCCTCCTGTTGAATTTCACGGTTACTAAACATAAGTTTAACAAGTAGATTTTATATCTGGATTCTGGAGATAGGCAGGAGAGACGGAAATTACCCTGAAACGATGGTAGAAATCGACGGCCACATCAGCATTATGATTATTAACTCTGTCTGCAGTTTCATATTAAGAAATGATATATGAATCAAGCTAAAAACACACCAACTAATAAGCAGGCATATATATATATATATATATATGTTTCGTGGTAAAAATAAATGGTAGAAGAGAGAGAGACATACGAGGAAATTTCTTTGTATAGATATCCCACAGGCTTGGTCCTCTGCAACCTTCATTGACTGCACCTTCAACCTATTTTCACCACATATATACATTACATCTTTAGTAATTGCATGTGTTTCAGAAAAAGTGACTATCTCCGCATATAATATCTTTAGTAGTTAATACTCAGCGCAGTGCGAAGAGTTCTAGGGCTAGCTTAAGTCAATTTTTTTTGTAAAATAGACCTACCTTCCAAGTTTATATCATCTTACCAAATACACGTCTAACACGTTAAAAGAATAGTTTTATTTTACCTATAATCATATAGGAAATAGGAAAAGAAGTAGCTGAACTCACAAGGAGAGTTTTTTTTTTCTGACAAAGGGTTTTTATAAATTCACAAGGAGAGTTGGTCGATTTTTTAGATAAAAAAAAAGAGAGTTAGTCGAGCTCTCATGGTCTTTACAAAATTGTCTATACCACTAAAGTTGGAAGGATTTTTGGTTTTGGGGGCCAAATAAATCTATATTAATTGGGAGCCTGAGATAAATACCTTTTCCAATGCAGTGTAGGCACATCACTTAATACTCTATCCATTATAAATTGAGTGCTTTTTATTATTAAATTTGAATTCAAGAGACACTTTCAATAACTTCAAAGTGTAAATTCTAGACAAAATAATTGTATCCTGACTTGGAGGAAGCTTCTCTCTCTATATATACCTGATAGGATGCGGTTGCGGTACCAAACATGAAACCTTCTGGAAAACTTGCACGACTAAGGGTTTCTGTTTTCGGGCAAATAGGTCCTTCTTCGGCCCTGGTAGGAGAGCCGACAAGAGTTACGAGCAAAATTAACCCAAAGAGAGGAAACTTCATTGTTGATATACTTTGTACAAGCTCACGAGTTTGTTTCTTGATAAACTTTAAAACAGTGGAAGAAAGCAGTGGAAGACTATGGTTAATGGAATCGATATGTAGAAGTGGACTATCTTCGTTTTTATACACAGATATATAAGTAGAAACGATCGAGTGATGAAATCCATGGCTGAAAATTGTATCTGAAAGCCGCCAGGTGTCCTAATCAGACTATTACATGCACATTGAGATTTTTAAGTCCAAGTGTCTCATTCTCACTCTCACTGTTGCATGCACGTTGATCATCTCTCTGTTGCCGTCTCCTTATTCTCTGGCGTAAGATTCGTAGGTGCGTGTTGAATATTTCTTACATCTGGATGATAGGGTTAAGTGTATGATTCTTTAGAAGCACATGTGGATGCCATTGTCTTTATTACACTGTTACATGCAAACTGTGTTTTTGAAGGTGAAGTGTGTTTTTTTCTCTCTCGATGTGCATCCACATTGATCATTTGTCTGTTGCTGTCTTCTCGTTCTCTGCGTAAGATTTGTACGACTATTTCTTACATCTGGCCCGTTAAGGGTTAAGTGTATGATTCTTTAGAAGTACATGTGTATATTAAGGCCAAGTGTTAGACTTTGAAGGGTCATAAGTGGATACTGCTTGAATTTCAACAAGTGGAACAATCGTCATACAGAGTACCGTTTTGGACCACAAGTTTAATTTTGAACTTATCACCTATCTAAATGTGCATCTCTGTGTATATAAAAACGCACTTGCATTCATCTTCATCCGTACCACACCAACTCGATTATCTATTTCTATTATCTACAAACAAAAGAGGTATATTTCTTTCTCTCCAAATGCTCGTAAATGTCCATGTCTTTGGCTAATTTCTAACTATTATGAAAACGATATATTTCCTGTGCACAAAAAAATGAAAACAATATGATTCCATCTGTTATATAAAAAGTACGTGAGCTATTTTTCAATAATGAAAAAATAACGTTTGGTACTTAATGGTTAGATATACAATGGCGACCGCAACAATGTCTTGGGACGACGGGAAGCACATGAGGGTGAATAGAGTTCAAGTTACATATGAAGATGTTATCAAGTCCATAGAGGCCGAGTATGACGATGACAAAAATCCTAAGCGTCATGGCACTCCTGGCAAGAAATCTGACGGCGTTAGTACTCACCATCTTCACCATATATAATAAAATAATATATTCTATATTTTAGTGCACGTTTGATAAATTGAATATTCAAAATTTTTGTAGGTGAGTTTGAGCCCTGACGAGTACATAACAGATGTTACTGGCTACTACAAAACTATGGGGGATGAAGATGCTATAGCAGCGTTGGCTTTTAAAACCAACAAAACCCAATATGGTCCTTACGGAAACAAAACTCAGAACCAATTCTCCATCCATGCACCCAAAGATAACCAGATCGCCGGTTTTCAAGGAATTAGCAGCAATGTTCTCAACTCCATTGACGTCCACTTTGCTCCCTTGCCATCTTCTTCCCCTTCTGATTCCTCATCGTCGGCTTTGAGTCAAGCAAACAAAGTAGATGCTCAAGGTGGAAAAGGAGGAGACTCATGGGACGATGGGGCACATGAACATGTAAGAAGAGTGTACGTTGGACAAGGCGACTCTAGTGTCGCTTATGTGAAATTCGAGTACGAGAAGAGCGGTAACAAGGAAACGCGCGAACATGGAAAGAAGACCTTACTCGGAGCAGAAGTGGTTTGTGTTTGTTTTATTTATCATAATTAGGAAGTTAGAAGCCATTTAGACTTTTTTTTATGAGCTGCCATCTTTAAAAATAACGTATTTCATATCTTTGTATATAGTTTGAGGTTGATCCAGATGATTACATCACATCAATCGAGGTGCAATCCGACAGGATCTTTGGGCAAGACACAGATGTTATCACCTGCTTAATCTTCAAAACAGCCAAGGGAAAAACCTCACCGCCCTTTGGACTCGAGGGTGCAAAGAAATATGAACTGAAGGACAAGAATGATGGAAAACTTGTAGGATTCCATGGACGAGCAGGCGAAGTTCTTCATGCTCTAGGTGCATATTTCGCTCCTTCGTCGAGTACTTCTTCTGCTGGTCATACTTCTTCGACCACTCAGCCAGCTGGATCAGCTGCCGGTGCCAAAAAACTAGAGGCAAAAGGTGGTAGTGCGGGAAACCCATGGGACGATGGTCCTCATGATGGTGTTAAGAAAGTGTACGTAGGTCAAGGCGAATCAGGGGTATGTTACGTCAAATTCATCTACGAGAAGGACTCTAAGGAGATCCCCGGAAATGATCATGGGAAAAAGACACTACTTGCACCTGAAGAGGTCAATTTATAAATACAAGAGAATTATTTAGCTCTAGCTCTAACGATGCAATACATTTTTTATAATGTTTTATCTCTTGTGTTTACTATCTTTTTGGCAGTTCGTGCTTGATCCAAAAGAATATATCACCGCGGTGGAGATTAACTACGACAACATATTTGGAACTGAATCCGAAATTATAACGATGCTTAGGTTCACGACAAATAAAAGAACCTCTCCGCCTTTTGGACTTGAAGGTGCTAAAAGTGTCCTACTCAAACAAGACGGCCACAAGATCGTTGGGTTCCATGGCAAAGCAGGTGCTGACATACTTCACCAAGTTGGAGTCCATGTCAAGCCCATCTCCAAGTGATTTGAGAATGTCTTCACTTACGTCCCAATGTAATAAAGATGAGCTATATGTCTATAAAGAAAGCTCTCCTTTAGAAATTGTCATTGTACGTGTGTAACGGTAAGCAAATTAAAGGTTTGAATAAGGTATTTACACGTACTGTGTGCTAGTGTGTTTCTGTGTCTCTTTGCGTTGTAATGTTTATAAGATGTATAAAATCTTGGTACGTTGTAATGTACGTACGATTCCTTGATGTTTTGTGTAAAGACCCGGTCCAGAGGATCACCCATGAAACAAACCAACTCACGAATCATCCAAACTCTTTATTGAATCATAATAAAAGGTCTCGACATAATTCAATCCAATAACTTGACTAAAGTAAAAATCGCTAATAAAGAAAGCATTGAAAACGGTGTCAAACAAATAAGTAAAACTTCCAAAAAACAAAACGTTCGCGGGCACCATATGGGCTCCTACTCCTCCTCCTCGATCCTCCTCAACCATACCTGAAAAGAGAGAGATGAATATTGGTAATTCAGTGAGACCATACCTGAAAAGAGAGAGATGAATATTGGTAATTCAGTGAGGGTGAATTCCAGAAACCCACGAACTCATCTCAGAATAAGCAAGCAATCACCACAGTCATCAGTTAATAAGATCTATTAGTAAGCAATTATCACAGTCCTCAACCAGTTATATCATTACGTCAATCAACAATCCTAACGCAAACTCAAGCAACCTAGATCTCTAGGACCTACGACCATCTTGCGAACGTCTTTTGGGAGATCTTACGCTCCGCTGTCCCCTAGCCCCTAGTAACCACCCGCGGGTAGCTCGTTGGCCCACGGGGCGACCCTCTTCCCGATCCCCAGTGCGGCACTGTCCACCCGCGGCTCCCGTCCGTTCATAGTCTGATGGTCACACTTAGCCACGGCTCGGCTTGACTCGATCCTAAGGCGCCTGCACGTTTTTCTATCCCGCATCTCACGGTAGGAACATCACAACACCACTTGTAGGCACTTCATCCACGGGGAAACAACACGACACTACCCATAGGCACTTCATCCATGGGTCACCTCCCTAGACTCTAGACGCCCACCCGTTCTCGGTGGTCCAAACAATACTACAAACAAACACACAACACGTAGGACCTCGTTCACGTCCTCATACTCATTCTCACACTTATTCTTTCACACACCACGTATGGATCTCATATCCTCGCTACTCTTACACTCCACATTCACACATTCGGATCTCATATCCTCAATACTCTTACACTTCACATTCACACATCTGGATCTCATATCCTCAATACTCTTACACCACATCTAGATCCTATTAACAGAGAACTACATCTAGAGTGTTTACTCAACATGAAAGAAGTTCACAACCACGTCCTCACCTTAGTTCGTTCGTTGTGGTAGATCTGGATCTAAAATGAAGGAGGGAAGACAACACTACAGATCTGGATTAATGACACAAAGAGAGACAAGGGGAGGGGGTTTAGGTTTCAGATCTGACTTTTTGACACAAAAGATTAGGGTTCCAATCCTTACCTTGCAAATCTGCTCGAAGATGGTGGCTCTCGACGAAATCAAGAAGGCGCCGGCTTGGAGCTCGAGACTGGCGACTCGGGCTTCGCGTCTGACGGGCGGCGGCGGCGGCGGGCGACGGCGGACGGCTCGGAGGCGGCGGCGGAGTCTTGTTTTGGCAGGGCTTCGCTTGCTGTCTCTCTTGTGTCTTAACCCTAGGGAGTCAACTCCTTTTATAGGTATGAGGTAGGTTTGGGTCTAGGGTTTCCCACTCTTGGGTCTCCATCCTTGAAGTTTCCTTTTGGACCGGGCCCGAGATGTTACATTTTGATGCGGCACTGATTCAAATATACTTAGAGCATCCGCAATGGGAGTCCTTAGCAGGAAGTCCTTAAAAATAATTAAATAATCAATAGACCCTGTCAAAAGTTAAGAATTATATTAAAAAAATCTCTACCGTGTCAAAAGTTAAGAATTATATTAAAAAATCCTTACGTAGGGATTTTTTCTTTGCGAATCCTTACATGTGGTAGTCCGCGATTCGTTAACATTTTTTTAAATCTAAAAAAATAATTAAAAATTAAAAAGGTTTTTTTAAGGACTCCAATAATGATAATGACAATTCTCAATAATAGTCCCTTTTAAGTTTTTGTCAAAAAAATAGCACCACAAGGGAAAGTCACAAAAAAAACATTCATTAGAGGATAAAATGTCACTCATGCCCTTGTGTTATAATTCATAAAATAAGTTTAAAAAAAAACAAAAGATATCACCTTTCACTTCTCTTTCGCGAAACCTCACTGGAGACGTTCACCGGTGAATCCTCGCCTCCATCGTCTCCGACGAAGAAGACTGACTTCATATCCGACGAAGCATACGAAGAATCGAAGCCTCTCGAATTGTGTTTCTCCTCTCTCGAATCGTGTTCCTCTCCTCTCAAATCGTCTTCCTCCTCTCTCGACACAGAGATCTCCACCGGAGTCGTCGCTTCTCCGTTACCAGCTACGTCGAAACGCTCGGAC
>JABAYD010060201.1:0-11921 GCA_014822095.1 Diplotaxis tenuifolia
AATTTTACATATTTTCCGTATAAAAACACAATTACCTATACACCTCAACCAATAGAAAAATGAATTACAGAATAAAATCAATAAATTTTATATAGAAAACCGAAAATGACACTTAATTTGCAACGAAAAAATTTTCCAAATTGACACTTATTATGTAACGGAGAGAATATGTTTTTATCCTTTCACATTCAGATAATTTTACTGCCATAACATACTTTTTCTTTTAATAAAAGAAAATTCTCACCTTTTTGTCCTTTAGTGGTCAGTACATATATTGTTTTCCCCTCTTTACTGACATAAAGCGGATCAAACAATGATGTATTGAAATTTAAAAAAACAAATAAGATTATTTTACCACATTTGTATTTTACTTTCATAAGATAGTACAACGTAATATTTGCTTAAAACACGTGCTCGTTAACTATTGGCTGAGAGTCAGTTTCCACTATTTAATAAAGAAATATAAAAACGAATAATCCATTTTCGCTCTAGAGCCGGATATTCTACGGTAGTGGAGGACAAGAAACGTAATTTAACCATTACCAGTTACTGACACGTCACCGTAAAAAGGATTTACCACCACGTCGAGATGAAAACGACAAGAAGCCATTTAAAAATCAAGAAAGGTAAAACGGTAAGAAACAATCACCACGTGACGTGGCATTTACAGAGCTTAGTCAGCTTCATCCTCTGGGCCTTTCAGCTTCGGTCCTCCTGCTTTATAAAGTCTCTTCTTCCCCCAAGACCATCTCTCTCTCACACACACACCAGAAAACAAAAATTATCAAAATTACTTATAAGCGCTTTCTCTCTCCCTTTATCAAATTATCTTTGAACTCGCCGGCGATGAATCTCGCTGGAAAAATGATTATTCCAGTTATCAGGATCGCCATTAGTAACGCTGTCTCTGACCACCACCGTCACGTTTTCCGTGAAATTTCTCGCTGAATCCTTTTGTTTGTAGGTTTCTTTCTAAAATAGGATTATTCTTTACTTTTGTTTTGTGAAAATGATCCGCTGATTGAAGAAGAGTGTCTAGGTTCTCTTCTTATATTAGCTGAGAGGTTTTGTTATATTCTTCTCTTCTTCTACTTATTGAATTTTGAGAGATAAGTCTTTGGTAAAACGATGACGTTTACGATGAAGATCCAACCGATTGATTTCGACTCACCTACCCTAGCTCAACCCGAGGCAACAACCAAACCGGTGCTCAAATCTCGCCTCAAACGCTTATTTGACCGGCCGTTCAGGACCGCCACCACTGCCTCCGAGAAACCATTCCCCGGTGGTGAAGCTCAATCCGTGACGACGGAGTTCGAGCCGAGCTCCGTTTGCTTAACGAAGATGGTTCAGAACTTCATAGAAGAAAACAACGAGAAGCAAGCCAAATGTGGACGTAACCGCTGTAACTGCTTCAACGGCAACAACGATAGCTCATCTGACGATGAATCAGATCTCTTCGTCTTTGATCATATCAAGGTACTCTCCTCTCTCTCTCTCTCTCTCTCTTTCTCTCTCTCTCTCTCTCTCTCTCTCTCTCTCTCTCTCTCTCTCTCGCTCTCTCCTCTCTCTCTCTCTCTACAATTTTGATCCGAACAGAGCTTGATCTCTTGCGTAACCGTCACCGAGAGGAACCTCTTAACCGACGCAACGAAGATCGTAGAGAAGATCAACAAATCAGTCAAGCGAAAAGACGAGATGAGGAAGATCGTCAACGAAGGACTCTCATCTCTTCACTACGACTCTTCAATCTGCAAATCGAGATGGGAGAAATCTCCCTCGTTCCCTGCCGGTGAATACGAGTACATAGATGTCATCGTTGGAGGCGAGCGAGTGTTGATCGACGTTGATTTCAGATCGGAGTTCGATATCGCGAGACAAACGAGCGGTTACAAGGCGTTGCTTCAATCTCTACCGTTCGTCTTCGTCGGGAAATCCGATCGGTTGAGTCAGATCGTTGCGTTGGTATCGGAGGCGGCGAAACAGAGCTTGAAGAAGAGCGGGATGCATTTGCCTCCGTGGAGGAAAGCTGAGTACATGAGATCTAAGTGGTTGTCGTCTTATACCAGAGCCTTCTCCGGAAACGCTGAGGAGCTGCCTGTTGCGGTGGCCGCGGCGGAGTTGGAGGTGGATTGTGTAGAACGTGAGCTGGTTTTTGAGGAGAAATCTTTATCTCCGGGAGTTAACGGCGGTGGTGATGATGTGGCGAGGGATAGAGAAGTGAAAACCGTCGTCACCGGTTTAGCTTTACTCTTCAACCGAAAGCTCTAATAAAAAATTTTGGAGTTTTTTTTTTATTTACTTTTTCTAATTTTCTTTGGAGGTAAAACAGTGCCATAATTCTACTTTTTCCCGTTCTATATCTGTAGGTTTTTTTGGCCTCTTTTGTTTTTTTTTTCCTTCGCAAGGAGTTACCACTTTGTACTAATTACCGTTCACGGTGAAAAATAAATAAAAATATTGTACTTCCGAAACTCAAAAACACCTGAGAAACTGTGCAGTATTGTGGATGGGGATAATATCTTAATTTAGTTGATACTTTTAATCTATGGATATCTTGAGGGGATAGCGTGTACTGTAAGCACATGAGGGAGCAGAAGAGTATTGACACGATCTTTAATTAACTTCTCATCTTTTCATAAAACCTTGCATTTTCTTATGAATTACAGTATACGTTACGAAATTTGTTCATCTTTTAACGATGACAGTTTCGAGAGAAGAGAGAAGCTCGTGGGCTCTCGATAGCCGTGGAGTGCCAGAGTTGTTCTCGAATAACGTTTTATATTTTTTTTTGTGTGCTAGAATAACGTTTTATATTTGTTTTGGGTTTTTGCTTCTTTTTATTGTTCGTTAGTTATTTTTGTTTTAATTTAACGATTTTATACCTACAAATATTTTAAATATTTGAAAAAAATCTGGACACGCTAAAACTCTGTCCATTTATTGGCATTTGGCTCTGCAATAAAAATCTACATTGCTTTGGATCTTTTCTATTGGGGTTTTGTAATGTGTATGAGATGCATTATATATGTTTTTTTTAATTTGGATTGTTGATGGTGAATTTCAAACAAGTAATTAAAAAATCTAGATATAGAATCTTTAAATTGTAGTATTTTTAATATTGAAATGTTATTTTCAGAGTAGATGAAAATTTAAAGAGAGGATTACAGGGGGAGAGCATAGAAAATATGTTGATAAATAAAACGATAACTCAACGATCACAAATAAATTGATATTTGTTGACAAAATGCTGAGTTTAACATGCTAAGATTAAGCCAAAGCAGTTGATAAAAAAAAAGATCAAGTCAGAGCATTTTTTTCACAACTATTTTATTTATATAAATTATCTATTGTATTAAATATATTCTGTTGTTTTTTTTTTATGTTTTCGGAGATTGTAAATTATGCAGTTGAATTGTGATGAGTTTTTTAATAGGTCAATCTTGATTTAAGTAGGTTAACTGAGGGTTATTCAGCTTACCTATAACTAAGGTGTTAATTGGATTGGTATTCTGTTGTTTCAATAAGAATGGTTTTCTTTTGTCATGATGCATTTAGAATTCACAATTGGAACAACATAAATGATTTTCAGTGACTCGTGCTAGATATTTGTATGGTCGATAAGACCATCTCCAACGACTAATTTTTTTTATTTATAATTTATATTAAAATATAATAATTTTATTAAAGAGTATTTTTGTTCTAATAATTTATTCTATAATAAAGTTATTCTATTATAGAGTGAAATATAGAGAAATCTCACTTTTAAAGTTCTAATTTTGTGATTGTGTCCAAAAAATTCAGATAATTTTCATTCTAATACCATTAAAACGAGAAAAAGGCCAAAAAAAACCTCAAATTTTCAAATTTAAGCCAAAAAAACCTTCAATTTATGTTTGAGCCAAAAAAAAAACTCCAATTTTTAAATAATGGTCATTTTAAATCCCATATTTTGTTGACTGGTCCAAATTAGAAATCCATTAAAGTCAACAGTTAAGTCTTTAAACGGCACTTAAGTAGTAAGACGACGTCATTTAAAAACGACGCTCTTCGCGACAGAAAATCCCCAAATCCAAAAAAAACCTAATTCTCTATACTCTCAATTCTATAGTTTCACAAGATGAAGACAAGCAGTAGTTCTTTCTCCGGTGATAGGTAATGATTCTCCTTTGCTTGATTAAGCGAATTATCGGTTTTTAGGCAACGACAATTTAGTCTCAATTTCTTAGTTTTATGGTTGTTAATGTTGGTTATTGTCTTTAGTATTGTTAGGAAGTCTCGTTCTACGTCTGAAGAAGGTGAGAGTCGTGCAACAAAGTTTTATTCTGTGTGTGAAGACGATGAGATTCGTGGATTTCCGAAACATTGTTTCTGTGGACGTGGTGCTTCGATTTGGGTAGCAAAGACGAAGGAGAATCCTGGTCGTCCCTTCTTTCGCTGTCCAAGTTTTAAAGATGTATGCTTGATTTAATAATTGATTATTCACTTCTTGCCTCATGTGATAATGTGTGTTTTTGTTCATAGGATCATTTGTTCAAATGGGTTGAAAACGCAGTATACGAAAAAGTTGAAGATGCATTACCTAGAGTTGGTAACTTGGAAACAGAAATGAGCAATGTGAAAGCTGATGTTGAAGAGCTCAAGTGCGTGATTCATGAGATGAAGAATGAGTTAATGTGTCAGAGAAGAGAAATTAAGAAGTTTAAAGTGATAAGCTACACACTTTTGGTGCTTACCTTCTCCTTGATTATGGCTATGGTTTATGTCTTCGGTGTTGGCAAAGGTAATGAGAAGAAGTTTAGTAGTTTGTAGAGTGTCTTGGATGTTCGTTATTTGGTGTTGTCAAAGGTGATGAGAAGAATTTGTACGCTTAATAGTTTGTATTGTGTTTTATGACTTATCGTTTATGGCTATGTTTGGGATTGTATGATATTTGGTGTTAAGAATGAAACCTTTTTTTTGATCTCTAATGAATTCAAGTTGTTAACAAAAGAAACACAAAATGAAGCGGAACAAAATCAGTAGCATTACTACAAAGCCGATGAAATACATTGTTAAAAGCATACATTGTCAAGTTTAACCAAAACAAAGTGCAAAACATAAGCTTGTCAATATCAAACTTGAGAGGGTTGAGATGGATTTTGAGAGAGCCCTTGAGAGAGTCTTTGTGCGGGTTCTTGTGAGGGTCCTTGTGCTTGTATACTCCCTACAACATTAAATCATAGTAGTTAATCATAACAAAAATACAAGCAACTTGATAAGAGAATTAAGAAACATGAAAGACACGTACCGAATCCTTTCTTGGTCGGCCTCTTGGCCTTTTTGGAGCACTTTCAACTGTGTCATTAGGACAAGTCACTTTATTATGACCTTGAACATGACAATTTGAGCATGTGATGACTCTCAAATCTCGTGTCATCTTGGTAGCCTTGGATGAAGTTTCATTCATACCTTTTTTCCTAGCATAATTACTTGGTCTTTCACGGTTTCCGATTCTAAATGGTGGTGGCAAAACTTCTAATCTATTTAACCTAGACCATAACTTCATACCTTCGACAGGTCTAATCCCACGAGAATAAGTTTGTCGCCAACTTTGAGCTGTGTAATATTCAGCAACATAACCTTCTGTCTTAATCTTCTTGGCTCTAATAACACAACTAGCATGTATACAAGGGATTCCAGTGAGCTGCCATTTTATACATCCACAAACAATATACCTTCTACATTCTTTACCTTTCTCTTTGTTGAGTTCAATCTCAGTGTGCACCTTCTTAGTAAAATGTGTTTTCAACCTATTTGCAAGAATAGCTCTTTTTGCATTATGAACCATACATTGCCTCCTAATATCTTCTAGCATGTCAAGTAAAGGTTTTCTCCTTGCTTCCCTAATGGTTTTATTGAAAGACTCATAGAGATTGTTGAGATTATCATTGCAAAATGACCCGATTCTAAAGAATGCTCTGCTCCATGTTCTCGGGTTCTGTAGTTGAAGAGTATCCCACGCACCTTTGTTATATTTCTTCAGTACCTCTAAAGCATCTTCAAACTCGCCCATGGTGTAGCAACCAGCTATTATCCAAAACATACGCTCTAACTCAGGATCTTTGCTGTTTCTTTTCCAGTTTGCCAATATGTGTCTTGCACACATTCGATGTTCTGCTTCCGGTAGTTCATTTTTAACAGCATTCACTAAGCCCTGCACACATATAAAATAGACATTCAATACGCCTTTATTGACAACAAAATAAATTAACATTCTAACCTTTTGCTTGTCTGAAATAATGGTGAATTTGGAGCCATCTTGTAATCCCAAATCTTCCTTCAACAATCTCACAAACCACTCCCAGTTTATGTTATTCTCAACCTCCACAACAGCCCAAGCAATTGGAACAATTCTATTGTCACCATCTCTTCCAACAGCAGCTAATAAGTGTCCTTTTATATCCCATTTGAGAAAGGCTCCATCTAAACCAATGATGGGTCTACAAGTTTCAATCCACGTCTCTCTTTGAGCTGTGAAACACATGTAAAGACGATCAAATCTCTGTTTGCTCCCTACCACAGGCCCTGGAACAGTCTCAATCTTCATAGTAGAGTACTGATTAGACTTTAGAACTTCAGCTTGATAGTCCCAAATCCGAGAAAAGTGAGCTTCATGGCTGGCCTTCCTTTCTCGGTAAAGCTTAGCCTTCGCTTTCCCACACTGCTCCTCCGTGACAGTGAGATTATACTCTCTTTGTATCTCATCCGCCATCTCTGTCCTAGTAAGTTTAGGATTTATTCTTAGTCTTTCCTCAAAAAGCATAGCAATAGAAGAAGTCTTCAACATCTTCGAGTACCCTGATCTGATGCAACAATGCTCATTCACAAATACCTTCACTTGCATCTTATGTCTTCTTCTTTCATATGAACAATAAATCCTCCACGGACACTTAGATTCTACATCAGAGCATTTTGCACCAAGCGCCTTAGCACAAGATTTATAGAGCTTAATATCATACCTTGTTCGCAGAGAATACCTAAGCAAAGCTACTTTGAAATCAGACGCACATCCGTACGTTTTCCCCAAATACAGAAGCTCTTCACAACCAAGTGTATTTGCAATCTCTTCTCTACGCTCATACTCTTCTTCATCGTCATCAGATGATAATGGGTCTGAGATTTTATCATCATCTCCGTCACTTACATCACCACTCTCTCCGTCACTTACATCACCCTCGTCGCGTGCATCATCTCCAAAGTGAGCACCTAAATCCTCAACAACTTCTTCTTCGACAGCAATACCATTCTGATCAGCCTCATTATCACCTTCATTATCATCTTCTTCATGTGTTTCATTCTCTTGCTCGTTCATAACTTCTACATGTTCTCTGACAGTTTCCCCTTATGTTATCTCATTACGAAGAGCTCGACGTAATCCCATCGTCCTAACCATTCTTTGTGTTGTCTATGAAGAGATTAAAGAATGGAGAGACTCGAGAATTGAGAGATTAGCGAATCAGGGTTTTCAATTTGGGATTCTGGGATTTTGTCGTGAAAGAGAAAGAGAAGGAGAAGAGAAGATAAAAAAAATTGAATAGATACGACGTCGTTTTGTTAATTTTCTAAATGACGTCGTCTTACTACTTAACTGCCGTTTAAAGACTTAACTGTTGACTTTAATGGGTTTCTAATTTGATCCAGTCAACAAAATATGAGATTTAAAATGACTATTATTTAAAAATTGGAGTTTTTTTTTGGCTCAACCATAAATTGAAGGTTTTTTTGGCTTAAATTTGAAAGTTTGAAGTTTTTTTTTGTCTTTTTCTCCCATTAAAACTGAGTGAAATACTGTCGTATTTTTTTTTGTTAAAGACCTACTGTAGTATTTTATTAATTGATCATTGTTTATTTGTTTGTGTGGTTAAGGTTAAACTGTAAACGTGTGATGCAGCAATAAAATTATGTGGTTGGTGTTAATTCAAGGGATTGGTTAACCAAATAAACAATGATTAACAAACCTATTGCTTACTATGGATTCATCACTCTTATTATAATCCACTTTCGTGAGGAAGACTACCGTTCACTAATGTTCATAAGAGCCTTTTTTTTTCTCATCAAGTCTACTTAATTGTTGGTTAAAGGAGAATTTTTTTTTTTTTTTTGGAAACAGTAGTTTTTCCTCCATTTCTGTTGAAGCGTTCAAACCACTTTATAGACCAAACTGTGTTCCAAATATATGTAATTATATATATGTAATGCATCACAATCATTGGCGTGGGCCACTAGTCAATTCATCCATATATTTAGATGTCATTTATCAAGTGCATTGTAAAATCGAGTTATTTGACAATAGGGTAGGGTCGGTTACAACAATCTCACAAGCTGTGGGGTCTGATGACCTTTTCTTATTACCATACACTCATTTCTGGATTTGACATTGTTTGCACGGGTAGAAAATATAAAATATTTCAAACTATATCCTTATAATATTTATATACCATACTTCTTCCGTATTTTTATATTTTACATTTAAAAAAAAATTGTTCCACATTATTTAACATTTAGAAAACTTAAAATTTATTATTGATTAATATTAGATGACCAGTAATATTATATTTTCTATTTTATTATTGATTAATTTAAATTATAATTAAATTAACAATTAATGATATTTTTGTTTAAAAAATAGAAAAATGTTTTTTAATTTATGTATAAAATCCTAAAACGCTAATTATAAAAAAAACAGAGAGAGGATTATTTATGAATGTCATATACTATCTTTTAGCTACGTTTCTCTTTGTTACCAACAAAGAAGAGAAAGTAATAAACCAAAGGGTTAGATTGAAGGTCAATAAAAATAAGAAAACGACTCTCCACCCACTCATTTAAATAGTTTTGGAGATAATATTTCTTTGTAATTACTTCATCAAATGATTTTTTGATTAATGAGACAATCAAGGTTTCTGCCCTTTGAGGCAATAAAAAATGGTTAATTAATTTTTAATATTTTAATTATTGTGCAACCAACTTGCTATGGTGCTGCAATTATTATTAGGATTGTTTTTGAAAACCCCACATGAAAGTTGCAATGATTTGTATATGTATACTACGGTTGTATCCGATGTGTAGAGAGAGAGAGATAGAGAACAAGATAAAGAAGCATCTTTTTATAAGCCAACATTGATCATTGATCATTAAACATTTTTTAAAGTGGTTTTTCAACGGTGAAATTGAACCTTACTACATACTCTCTTGTCCGCTTACCCATCTCTCTTTTAACTTTTAGAATGTACATTTCTTCTTTGAATATATTTGGTGAGGTTCCAAGTTTAATAGGTTATTTAGGATGATATGTAGATTAGGAAGAGTGGAGAGGTTGTGAGAAGATACTTCTACACATAAATCCTTGACTTATACTGATTCATTTTAGTTTTCGGTTTGAATTATATTAGAAGGATATGTTTTTGATCAACTTTTATATTAATAGGATAGGATATTTAAAATGAAGAATGGAAAAGAAGAGACGCGGAGGAGATGTGAAGAGAGAGACTTATCCACTTTGACATAAGACTCGAGAATATTAGGTGACAACATGTGATTCTTCTCTTCACTCCCTTTTTTCTCCCTCACTCTTCTGTCTTTTATTCATTTTTTTAACAACGAAAGACCATTGTATTACTCTTGTATTACACAACCTTCTATTTCTTTATTACTATTTATTAGCAAGATAGAAGAATTACTCAGGTTCATCACGTTGAATTGGTCGCACTTGCATAATAATTAGTGTGATTGGATAGTCATTTTGGATTAAATATTTTAGAGTAAACCTGTTTTACTCTATTTTCTACCTAATATTTACCAATCAGGTTGAAAAACAATTTGACTGAATACAGCTGGAAATGGTGTAACTTATCTCACTTGTTTTGAGTGGAGTAAACATTTACTCCCATTTCTATTTTTTCTGTTCATTCTCTTTTCACCACTTTATATTTCTTTTAATTACGCTGACAATTTGCCAATCATACCCAATGTTGTTATGTTTTCTTTTCTCCATTTTGTTTATAAAAACAATTTTCAGCAAGTCTAACTATATATAATTACAACATCCAGTAATAGACTAGAAATATCCAGTAAGGGACTTTTTTTAGCAACATCCAGTAGTATTATAAATTATTTATTATTGTTTTATTTTTTTGTAACCGAATTATTTATTATCTGTGAAATGAAATCTATATACAATATTTTAAATATCATCCGTAAAATATTCAAAGCTTGACATTGAACCACTAACTTATATATTTTTTGGTGTACATTGCAATAATCGCATTTATGTCTATACCTAATTATCACATTATTTTCAATGCATTTAAATTAAACAAATAACATTTTTCTGTCGCAATTTTTTCATTATTCTCTAAATTTTCTATTTTACCTTATAAATAATTTGCATGCTCTTATGAATAATTTTAACATTTTGATTAAATGATTATGTAATGATAAATAATTTTATACATATTTTTAAAATTTTTTATTCATCACTGATCAACCACACATAAGAAAAAAAATAATTTAAGTGGTTTCTATTTTAATAAATAGTTTTTATTTTCTATTTTATAAAATATATATGTGCTCTTATACATAATTTAAATATTCTGATAAATAGTTTATAAGCCACCATAAATAATTTATAAGCAATTATAAATAATTTATAAATGATTTAAATCATGTATAGATTCTTAAAGACATTAATAGTTATTATATAATTTTATGGATATAATTCTTTATATAAAATATAAATTATTATATTGATTTTATATAAAAATTCATTCATCATATTATATAGTTTATAAATAAGAAAGAAATTGATCAACCATTATTACTCTTTCTATAATTTAACAATCACTTTCCACAAATTATTATTTTTAATACAAATTGCAATATGGTTAGATATATTTTAAGATCTAATTAAAACAAATAAAATTTTAAAATACCAATCAATTAAATTATAACTATTTTAAAATATTAATAATGATTTACAGAGCATGCATATATTTTATAAGTTATTAATAGTTATTATATACATCTATAGAAATATAATTATTTATGTAAAATCTAAAACTATTATATGATTTTTAAATAAAAATTTCATTCATTATATTAAATTGATCTATTAATTTTATATTTTTATAATTTCGACAGCTCGTTTCTATAAATACTTATTTGTAGTATTATTTAAAATATCTGGTAAGTGATATTTTTTTTAATTTTAGATCTAATTTACAAAATTAAAAATTACCAACAATTAAATTATAATAACTGTTCTAAGATTTTACTAAGAGAAAAAGCCCAAAATAGCATCAAATCAAGTTTTTGTTCCCAAACTAACACCCAAGGTCCAAAGTCACAAAAATAGGTTTCATTAAAAGGGATAATTTACTCTCATGCCCTCTCAAGTAATTAAAAAAACAGAGATTAAAAAAAAAAAATAGAGATCGTCGTCGTCTCCTTTGCCTCTGCATCGCTGTCTTCGCCTCTGCATCGTCGTCTTCCTCTCCTCTCGCCTCTGCATCATCGCCTCCGTCTCGACAGTCACAAAGTTTTTGCCATCCATCGTCTCAGAATCTTTTCAACCAGCCAATCTCTTTTCACCTCTTCATGTGTCTTACCTTAGAGACTCTGAATCTCAACACTAATCTCATCTAAAGTCCGATCCCTAATAAGATATCTGAGTTCACTGCACTGAAAGTTCTTGACTTGAGTAGTAACCATGTGGAGGGTAAGATTCCAGAAGGTTTAGGCGTACTAATCAATCTTAAAGTTTTAAACTTGGGGAGTAATCTGTTAATTGGTCTTGTCCCTAATGTGATAGAGAAGCTAAGTGAGCTTGTTGTTTTTGATTTGTCTGAAAATAGTTATTTAGTTAGTGAGATTCCTTCTTC